>CM031918.1:45412235-45569431 GCA_018703695.1 Prunus fruticosa | reverse complement strand
CTGTCTGTCTTAGCCTGGCTTGTGCTCAACTACTAGAACTGGATTCTGCTTACCAAAAGGATTTGGGATTAGAACGATTTTTGTTCTTCTTTCTCGTGTACAGGTAATTAATTATATATATATTATGAGCAAATGATTCTAACATTTAGTTGAAATTACAGTGAGAAAATACCACATTATGGAGCAATAATATTGTGATCTTACTTATATTTCCCCTGTACCATGGTTGACAAAAAAGTAAAATTGCAGAATTATGGCTAATCAAGAAGTTAATACAGTATTGCGGAGGCCCATTTGAATGGATGCATCCGCCATTAGAGCAAGTCCAGCGCTATGGACTTGCCCTGGCAAAAGGCCCCCCCAAGCAAGGTTTGGACCTCCAATGCACAAAACACAACCCGGGCAAGGCATGGGACCCACCAACCCGGGCAAGCCCACAGGCAGAAATTGACTGGGCTCTTGCCCTTGGGGCTGCTGACGTCAGCGCCTAAAAAATGGAAAAAAATATTTAAAAAATCTGGAAATTTTTTCTATAAATACCTACCAATATTATTCACTCTCCACACCAAATTTTTATACCAATTCATCTCCTTTCAATATTTTTCACTTTCCATACCAAATTTTCTACTACAAAATTCTATTTGAAAATTTTAATTTAATAAATATGGACACGTGACAACCAAAAATCTTATCTAAAAATTTAATTAGAAAATTTTATCCGAAAATGTTATCTGAAATTTGAGGTGATAATTTTATAATAAATTGTGACACGTGACAACCGAAAATATTATCTGAAAAGCTTATCAAAATTAATGGTTTAAAGTATAAAAAAAATAGGAAATAAAGTACAATGAATAGTATTTGCCTTAGACTTGCCCAAGACTTAGACCTCATGGGTGGAACCACAAATGGCAAGGCTGACACTATTCACGTGAATAGTGGCAGCCCTTTCTTTGCCCTTGCCCTAGACTTAGCCCTTATAGGTGGAGATGCTCTTAGCAAATTGAAAGATAGGTAAGTCCATGGCCCCATCTCACTAATGGGACCTTAAAATGACCCATACTGTTAAAATAGACAATAGACTACGGTCTATATAGTGGTACAGTAGGTAGGTGTGTTTTGAAGAAAGAAAAGATACATCAATCAATTGGGAAATTAATTCGTTTTCTCGGTTTCATTTCATAAAAATATTTTTTTTATGACTACTGCCATCATAATATTTTTTTTCTTAAAAATTATAATGCAAGGATAATAATGGTATTTCACACATTATTCAAAATAAATAAAACATATAGTACAACTAGTTTTTTTTTCTCTTCAATTTATAGGTTTTATATATAAAAGGCAAGGAATGAGTTTTATTATAAATTTCTGAAAGAAAAAAAAAAGGAGCTGCATGCTGAAGAGCATACAAATCAGATAATCACTTTTTCTTTTTCTATTTTGTAGGGTCTGAATGGGAAGTTGATTGAGTTGGGGACTAATGGATGAGAAGACTCGTGGAAAATTTATATTGGAAGAATGAATGTGTGATATGTGGAGAAGGTTTTGTGTCATCCAGAATAAAGAAAAACAAAAGAGAAAGTGATGCTCTTAATAATTGTGGCAACTTTGTATTGTACGTGCTATTGGAGTTCGTGGGTATCCTGCTAAAACTCCCAGTATTGTTAAGGTGCTTAGGCATCCTCCACTGGTTTTTTGGGATTAAAGTGAACATAGATGGTGCTTTTTCCGAGATTGCATGCGTAGGAGATAATTATAAAGAAATTATTGTTGAAAATGTTGCTACACAATATATTTCAATCACTTCTATTTTTATATGGAAAATGGAGAAAAGTTTTATATGGAAAATGGAGAAAAGTTTGAGGGTGTGCTAAATGGAACTCAACCTTTTAAAAAAAAAATGCATCGGAGTAAATTCTTGATAAATAAATTTCAATACTTAGTAGATAGTACCTACTAGAACGTTGGCCCAATGTTCGCTCTTTTTCTCCCCACGCAACTATTGACTTAGACTTAATATGGTGATTTATCTTCCTACATGCACCAAACTATTTAATTACTCGACCTGACTTGTAGGTATTGACTCAGCTTGACTTCGGCATGCACAAATATCTTCTTGCAAATATTGACTTGAATTAACTGAAAAGGATGATTTTGTAAAATAATAATAATGATAAGCAAAGTTTGTAATTTTGTTAATTTTACTCATGCATTTTACTCCCTTTACCAATTTTGGTTAGAGACAATCAATTTTGTCAATTTGTGTAATTTAGCATCCACATGCATATCATGTGCATTAACGTTATAGCCTTTTCTTATTGAATTTCACCAGTCAATTGGAATAACGCTAACTTCCTCTCTAAGTAAACCCGGAATTTTGGGCTGCATATCTGTAAGTTTGCCGCAAAATCATGTCCCATGGCTTGTGCTAACATTTTTCCAATTTATTAAGTGAGATTGTAAAAAAAAGAATATAATACCTATACATGTGGTATATATGTGTCCTTCGACAAAATTACGGGGATCTCTTTATAAAGGATTTTTTTGTAGAAATGTGACCTGAAGTTATACTCAGTTTCAATGTGTTACCTTAAAGAAAAATTTAAGAGAAATGTCACATTAATTAATTAAAATTCATTATTTGTCATCTGACTTTAACACCATCTAATTTTTCATCCTTTTTAAGGGTATTTTAGTCTTTCCATTTGAATTTGTCATCAAAATCCATGAAGAAGTTTAAAACTAATGAATTAGATGATAAATTTAGATATTGTAATTTGGAGAGTTAGAGAAGTGGGTTTCTGAAACCACTCCTTTCAAAGAGTTCTTGCCGAAATCGATTTGTATCAGTTGGGACATTTGGCCAAGACTTTCAGGTATTCTTCCGCTTAATTGATTAGTATTAAGATACAAGAATTTCAAAGATGAAAAGCTCGTAAGATTAGTTAATGACCCTGCAAGGCCATTCCAGGATAGTTGTCCACTCAGATGATTACTTTGGAGCCACAATGATTGCAAACTACATAGCCCAGCAAATGATTTCAAGTTTCCTCCTTCAATCTGGTTATTATCTAGATAAAGATCTAACCATTTCGATTTTCTTAAGAGCTACGGACTGCCTATATCTTTCTAAGTGCCGTATGTCTTCTTGTTGATTGGTCAAAAGGAAAAACTTGGTCATGGCAAGGGTTTAGGGTAGATATTGTTGTGGAAAATAATACAATGATAATTAATTGAGGGTGGAAAATAATGTATATGCCAAAATATCATGTCTCCTTGAGAAGCTGTGGACAAAAGGCGTAGGACTTTTTCATCAGCGTGGACACTGGCAGCCTGCTACTAATAAATTAATTGGACCAGCCTTTGTGAAAGGTATGTCTACCGACAAAATATCAATGCTTACCTAGTAGGACCATCCACACAAACAAGTTTCCTCCTAATTTTCTTCCCAAGCAAACTATTAACCTAGACTAGATTAGACTTGAGAATTGGGATGATGATTTACCTTTCAACCCACATCAGACTCTTTCTCACTATTATCTTGCAGTTATTGACTGGGCTTTACTTGACTTGACATGCTAAGTTGGTAATTTGTGTCCACTTAACCTTTTAAATTTGCCTCCCATCCAAGGCGGGGCACAAGCTACAATTATCTTCTTGCAAATATGGACTTTGACTTAACTGAAACATATGTCTATATATTTATTGATACTTATATAGTAAAGCATAAATCTTCCACCAATCACATATTAAAACTAAGACAAATTAATATTACATGTAGTGTTACAATTATTCATAAAATTTCTCATATTATAATTTATAGTGATGATCATGAAATTCTTAAGTAGGAAGGAGTATATTTAGTGCTGAATTTGATCACTAAAGTTTCGGAGCATGGAAGTCAAAGTGTCCTTCATTTTGTATCCAACTCCACCTTTATTAGAGAAATTGTGCACAAGTTGGTCTATAAAGATGGTCTCCCTAGCAATCAAGACAAAACTACATGGATTATTTGTGACTTTTAGCCAACTCTTTATAAATAGGGATGGAAATAGATTTCCAATGGGGACCTCAATGTTTGTGTGGATGGATAATCCTTGACAGGGACTAGGCAGAGGATGAGGATGAGAAGTTTTTGCCTTTCAACTTGAGATGAGATTTTTTCCTTTCAAATGCTTCTCCATCATTCTTGTAACGTGTTTAAAATATTTGCACAAATAGATAGAAAACCAAAATAGAGCCATATTTTTATACAATACCGGACAAGAAAAAGAGTACGAATCATCTGCCCTTGCTAGACACTAATTTCCACAATGCAATTAAGTGGCTAGATATTGACTTGACTTAAGTGATTGGATAAATTTTGGAATTCCCAATTAGTTTGGATCACACTTTATCGATATTCGATTGACTTGATAGATAAAAATAAGGACTTTTCATATGTAAGTAAGCTCATAAATAGGGTCCTAAATATAAAACAAATATTAAATAAACACCTACAATACTCAAATCTTAGGAAAAAAACTCATTTCACTTTTTTTTTTCTTTCCAAAGTAAGAAGGGACCAAATATATCATACAAGCCTTAAAAAAAACCTAAAAATTACAATACTGTCATCATAGTTTTTTTTTCCCTAAAAATTATAATGCAAGGATAATAATGATATTTCACACATCATTCAAAATAAATAAAAAATATAGTACAACTAGTTTTGTTTTTGTTTTTTTTCTTCAATGTATAGGTTATATATATATATAATGCAAGGAATGAGTTTTATTATAAATTTCTGAAGAGCATACAAATCAGATAATCACTCTTTCTTTTTCTAATTTGTAGGGTCTGAATGGGAAATTGATTGAGTTGAGGACTAATGGATAAGAAGACTGGTGGAAATGAATGTGTGATATGTGGACAAGGTTTTGTGTCATCCAGAATAAAGAAAAACAAACGACAAAGTGATGCTCTTAATAAAAGTTTCCTGGACAAGGTTTTGTGGCAACTTTGAATTGTTCGTGCTATTGGAGTTCGTGGGCATACTGCTAATAAATTTTTTCCAATTTATTAAGTGAGATTATACAAAAAAGAATATAATACATATACATGTGGTACATACGCATTCTCAAATACTTAAATTTTGAATGAAACGGACTCTAAATGTGTATGAAGTCTTTGCATTATATTGTTAACTTATGAAATGATATATTTAGAAACAAGAATTAACATAATTAACCGATGTGTCAGACTCTTAGTCTAGCAAGACTCAGACAAATCCAATATATATTTCCTTTTTCTTTATAGACACATACTATATTTTGTATTTTTCGTCTGGTTTAGGGACACATCGTCATGCTTGATGTCTTATTGGATAGGGACGATTAGTAACTCTATACAAATGTAACTAAATGCGTCTCATTGATTTAATTAATTTCGTAGAATAAAATTACACATCATTGACTCAATTTGCTTGCTTTTTCTTTCTTCCTTGTGGAAAAAAGGAAAGTGAAGAAGAAATTTCCCTTTCATTTCCATATGCAGTAGTGCACATAGACTAGAAAACAAAGAAAATGACCTAAGAAAGGGATGCCATTTAATTTAGTGATAGAGATCTTCTTTGGTCTATACAATTAACCTCATGAATAAACCTCTCATCAGTTTTCTCCATCCTATTGATATTGATCATCATCACCCTCTACTTGTGCTCAGGCATGCTGCTATAACTCCCTTGTTGATGGGAATTGCTTGGCAAGTTCATTTCTTTGAGAGTATCACGCGGGCAATATCACTCAGATCAATTACTTGTATAATTTAAGCCCTGTAATTTTGGCAATTTGTCACTCATGTCTTGTCTGATTTTCGTTTCGTGGGCTTGGAGCCTTGGACTCTGTTCGCTTGTTTTTGCTTGGTTCTTCCAACTTTGGGCTGTCTTGTTCTCAGCCGTGTATTTGGGCTTTTTTATAGAACTTTTCAGGACCAAAAATAAGAAAAAATGAAGAATATATGGTGCAGATTTCCAACTTATTCATCTAAACTTTCTCTAACCGTCTTTCAATGCAAACTTTATTTATCCCTTTCTGCTTCCTTTGTTTAAAAAAACCAAGAATAAAAACAAAACAAAAGGAAAAACAAAGAAAACCTCAGGGGATATATATATCGATAAATATATAAATCATTCGTGCCCCATGCATATCATGTGCATTCACATTATAGCCTTTTCTTATTGAATTTCATCGGTCAATTGGAATAACGCTAACTTCTCTTCTAAGTAAACTCGGAATTTTGGGCTGCATATCTCTAAGTTTGCCGCAAAATCATGTCCCATGGCTTGTGCTAACATTTTTCCAATTTATTAAGTGAAATTGTAAAAAAAAATATATATATATATATATATATATAATACCTATACACGTAGTACATACATGTCCTTCGACAAAATTACATGGATTATTTGTGACTTTTAGCCAACTCTTTATTTGTGAGTTTTAGCCAAAATTACATGTATTTATAGACTCATTGTGTGCTAGAGTTTTTGGGAGAATAACCACAACTTAGCTACTCCTGCTACAATTTTTTTTGGGGTGTTTTTTTAAGGATCTTTACTATTGAGAGGGGTGATAGCATACTAAACTCAAACATATTACAGGATGCTAGGACTTGAACCGAGGACCTTTCCTGAAAGGAGCATTTGCTCCAAGCCACTACACTAGTGAGTCATTTGCAACCCCTGATACAAATTAAGTTAGACATGAATTGTAATTTCCACGATGCAATTAAGTGGTTAGGTACTGACTTGAATCCAAAAAAGAATTATGTATCTTGTCTTTATAAATATGCTGATCTTCAATCAATTTCTTCATATATTACACTGTACTAGTAACAAACACCCCTTTTACTTGCCCAGCCAGACTCACCCCCTCATTAACCCCCCAAATGAATATTTCTTCCTCCTCTCGTCAACAATTGATTAAGGGGTTATTGATAGTATTTTGATTAATTGATTAATGCTTGTGTTTTGATTAATTGATTAGGGCTTTGTGTTTTGATTAGTTTATTAATTAGGGCTTTTGTTTTTTAAATATTTGATTTGGCTCTTGTGCTTAGGGTTTTTTTTTTAATACCTATTTTGTGTTTTGATTAGTTGATTAGGAATGAAAATGCTATTGTTTAATTTTTCAATGTTATTTTTGTTTTTAAAAAATTTCTAAACCTTTACACTATGACCCCATATCCTATGAATCCTGGATCCGCTACAAGAGGCTAATAAATAAGCTACATCTATTTATCTCAGCATCGGCTCACAAATTATGCATGCCAGCTAACAAAGCGTAGAATACATGCCTTTTCATTTGGTTTGAATGTCATGGGGTTATAAAAATCCATTTCCTACTACAATCACGATTAACGCTCTTTACAAAATTGTGGTTTCTCGAAATGTCAAGCTTGCTTTGAGCGGCTTGAATGATAAGGTCAAAAAGAAAAGTAGTAACCCATATGAAGAAAATGTTACCACTCTTCCCCCATGTGGACTATGCATGCGGACTATGCTACGTCACTACGTGCTTGGTTTTTACCCGATTTCCTAACCTAAAAACTCTCCCTACTCCCAGCGCCGTTTCATCTCTCTGGGGAAAGGAGGCCTTGTCCCCTCCCCCTCCCCTACCATCCCTGGTTTGCTTCTCTCTCTCGAGGATCCTCTCGATGTATATGGGTACCCCCATTTTGTTGAGTCCGAATCTCTCTCCTTGTGAGGAGATGGTGATGTGCTCAAGCTTTAATGCTCGTTTATGCGGCTTTATGCCTCTCTTCATGGGGCTTTATGCCTCCTTTCTGGTTTACTTCCCCATATCTCCCCCATACCAATCCTTTTGGCGTTGTTCCTTGGCTGCCCTCCGATGGGTTCCTCCTTTCCTCATCTAGGTGTACCTGGTGTTTACGGCTCTGGTGGAGATGGAGATTCTCGGGCTAACCATTACTCAGACCCCCTCTCACCCCGCTCGATCTGGTTTCATCTATTGGCTCCTGCAACGATCCCGCAAAGTTAGAAATCACGTACATCGTGGAATTTGTGTAGAGCTACGGCTCGGGTGCTTGCACCACCTCTTTCCAGTCCTCATTGTCCTGTTTCCCTTGCATTGGGGCTGCTATGATAGTGGTTGGCTTATGGTCGCTGATTTGTAGCGGATTAATGTTTCATTTGAGTTTGATGTTGTTTTGCTTACCGGGTTCTTTTGCTCCTTTTAATCCAGCTTGTTGACACCATAACTGACCAAGCAACTAGAAGAAACTCTAAGCAAAGCAAGAGGAGTCCCACATCGGAAAACTACAAGAAGTGAAGCCAAGACCCTAAACCCTAAACCCTATAAAAGCATACCACTCTCCACTTGAGAGGGGGATGAAAAACTGAGCTGGGGGCTCCCTCTTCAGGACTCTCCTGCCAGTCCACCCTTCGGGTCCTGGGTCTCTAGACCCGGGACTTGCCCCTTGGGCTCCAGACTCCTAGCTTTGTACCTTAGGCCCTAGGCCTTCTTCCATCTATCTTCGGGTCTAATCCCCATGTACAAATGTAAACTATATCATAATGAGAACATCTTCTCTGTGGACGTAGCCCATTCATTAAGGGTAAACCACGTATATCTTGTCTTTCATATGTTTATAAATTGGCCAAGTCCTCACATACATGCTGAAGGTCCAAACCTTCACCCATCATCCATCACACCTCATCACTAAGTTGGACTCAATCTTGGCCCAACCATTTTGAGCATCAACAGTTTGGCGCCCGTCTGTGGGAATCGACACAAAAGGCTTCTATCGTTCTCCCTTCCTTCCCAGTGCCCTTCGGCACCCCTCCAATCATCATCCTTAACCATTCAGCATTATTTGTGCCGAAGCAATCAGGAGTCAAACTCAGACATCACATCAACATGTCGAAGTTTCAGGGCCCAGCTCCAGCCTGTTGCCTCTCGAAGCCCAGCTCCACAAACCTGGCGAAGGTCAAGCCAAGACCCACAAAGAAGGCTCATGCCACAAGGCACAACACTTACCTAGCCTAGACCCAACCTTGGCTCTCCTGCGAAACTGAGCTCAGACCCTAGGCCCTCACCGCTCCCTTACCTGGCCTAATCCCCTTGCCACATGCCTTCGGCACCCCCTTGCCTGAGCTCGCCTCGGCACCCCAGTGCCTAAGCTCACCTTCGACACCCCAGTGCCTGAGCTCACCTTCGGCACCCCAGTGCCTGAGCTCACCTTCGGCACCCTATTGCCTAAGCCCACCTTCGGCACCCCCAGTGCCTGAGCTCGCCTCGGCACCCTATTTGCCTAACCCCACCTTCGGCACCCCCCTGCCTAAGCCCCCCTCGGCACCCCCTTGCCTAAGCTCACCTTCGGCACCCCAGGACCTGAGCCCACCTTCGGCACCCCCTTGCCTAAGCTCACCTTCGGCACCCCAGTGCCTGAGCTCGCCTCGGCACCCCAGTGCCTAAACCCCACCTTCGGCACCCCCTTGCCTAAGCTCGCCTCGGCACCCTATTGCCTGAGCCCACCTTCAGCACCCCAGTGCCTGAGCCCACCTTCGGCACCCTATTGCCTTCGGCACCCCCGTGCCTAACCCCACCTTCGGCAACCCCTTGCCTAAGCTCACCTTCGGCAACCCCTTGCCTAAGCTCACCTTCGGCACCCCAGTGCCTAAGCCCACCTTTGGCGCCCCCGTGCCTAAGCCTACCTTTGGCACCTTCATGCCTAGGCACATTGCCTTGCGACATGCAAGCTTGTGCATTTGGCAAACCACTCTACCTTCGGCACCCTTGTGCCTTTGGCATCCCATTTGCCTTCGGCACCCCCGTGCCTGAACACATCTCTTGCAACATGCCTTCGGCACCCCCAGTGCCTAAGCCCACCTTTGGCACCCCGAGCCTAGGCACATTACCTTGCAACACGCAAAGCTTTGTATCGCCTTCGCCATCCCAACTCCAAATCATGTCAGTACCCAAGGGACCTAGCCCCCTTCGAAGGCTCAGCTCCACAACAAACTCCTAAGGCAAGCTGAGTACTCAGGCCTAGCCCAGACCTAGCCCTATCTTGAGCAAAACATGCTCAATAAAAGCCATGGATGGCCCTTACCGATCGGCACCTTGGTCCCCGCCCTACCCCAACACTCAGGCCTAGCCAAATCTGCAGCTTGGCTCCTTGCGAAGCCTAGCCTCCTTCCAAATTCCAAAACTCCCAGCTTCTTGATCTCCCAGCCTCTGGACACTCACGCGAGCCCAAACTATAACTAGACTTCTTGCCGAAGCCCTTGCGGCCCAGCCCTTACTAAATGCCCAGGCTAAACCCACATGACCCGGCTTTTCCTAAAATGCCTAGCTCTCTTGTCGAAACATTAAAAGGCTAGCTCTTGATGTTGGCTCCAATGCCTAGCTCAAAAGCCAAGCCCGTGTGGGACTCTATTTTCCTCTCCACGCTCCTTGCCGTTCGGCAAGGAAGCTAAACCCTCAAGCTTTGCTCCCTTACCAAAGCAAATGGCTTACCTAGCCAAAAAAAAAAAAAAAATGAACCTGCCGAACGGTAGGTTGCATGTAGAAGGGAATTGGAGGAGGTGCCTACTTGGCTTACCTAGCCACAAAAAAAAAAAAAAAAAAATTGTGCCTACTTGGCTTACCTAGCCACAAAATAAAATAAAATAAAATATAAATAAAATAGAAAAAATAAAAATTTTGAACCTGCCGAACGGTAGGTTGCATGCAGAAGGGAATTGGAGGAGATGCCTACTTGGCTTACCTAGCCATAAAATAATAATAATAATAATAATAATAATTTGAACCTGCCGAACGGTAGGTTGCATGCAGAAGGGAATTGGAGGAGGTGCCTACTTGGCTTACCTAGCCACAAAAAAAAAAAAAAAAAGAAGGACTTGCAAACCACTTTGTTGCAACTTCTCTCCCTCCAAAGTTCTTCTTACCTGGGGACTTGGGGGGACTGGGGATAGTGCACTATACAACTTGGAATACGAACTACGGTGTTGCTCGGCCAGTGCACTTAAAATTACAAATCCCCAAGCAAGAAGTACCTTCTTACTCACGAACTTGGGGGACTCCTGTTGACACCATAACTGACCAAGCAACTAGAAGAAACTCTAAGCAAAGCAAGAGGAGTCCCACATCGGAAAACTACAAGAAGTGAAGACTCCCCCTCACCTATAAAAGCATACCACTCTCCACTTGAGAGGGGGATGAAAAACTGAGCTGGGGGCTCCCTCTTCCAGGACTCTCCTGTTAGTCCACCCTTCGGGTCCTGGGTCTCTAGACCCGGGACTTGCCCCCTGGGCTCCAGACTCCTAGCTTTGTACCTTAGGCCCTAGGCCTTCTTCCATCTATCTTTGGGTATAATCCCCATGTACAAATGTAAACTATATCATAATGAGAACATCTTCTCTGTGGACGTAGCTCATTTATTAAGGGTGAACCACGTATATCTTGTCTTTCATATGTTTATTAATTGGCCAAGTCATCACATACATGCTGAAGGTCCAAACCTTCACCCATCATCCATCACACCTCATCACTAAGTTGGACTCAATCTTGGCCCAACCATTTTGAGCATCAACACAGCTTGCATTGTTTTTTTAAGTTTGTTTATCTGATGATATCATTATCTGGGACAGTCTGTTTGTTCATGTTTATCTAATATTGTAAATTAGTTAGTTTCTTTAACTTCCTTACTGGGTTGCTCTGTTTGTTATTATTGTGTCCTCCCATTTTGGGTGAGGCTTTGAAAAGAAGTTCATCTTCCGACCAAAAAAAAAAAAAAAAAACCTCAATGACATGGGGGATGCTGTAGACAGTGGAAGTACAGAAAGCGAATGAGTTGGAGGGGAATGAAATTTTGGTGAATTATGACGCAAATTCAGATGAGTACACTCAAATAAGTAAAAACGAGCCGGAGGTAGTCCCATAAGGCTGACTGCACAAAGGTAAACTTATTTTATAATTATTATTTTGTTAAAAGCACTAATTGGTAAATTATGTATATGTGGTTGACAGAAACGATGGCAGCGGCCCTTTTTACCCAAAAAAAAAAAAACGATGGCAGCGGCTGTGGACACTGAATGAAAAATGGACGACATAATAGTAAGATAATAATAAGAGTATCAGCGGGTGCGGTGCGGGTGCATATGATGTATATGATATTTGTCTAACTATGAATTTATCAGCGGTTAGACTAGCTAACGTTATTAACTTAAAAATTAATGATCAATTTTTTTCATTTACAATTTCTATGTAGGCTTTGTATAAATAAAAATATACATTAGTATAAATCACGATAGTTATAAACACAAGAAGAAAAAAAATGGAATTAGAGCCATATTATTCACGAAAGGAAGAATTTAATTTAGTAAACTGATTCTCTTTTGGAGACAAATCAATGAAAATAAAATAAATTGGAGAGTTAGAGCTAAAGATTTTACCTTTATTGCGGGTTATTGGTATTGGGGCAGTCTTTGACACCATATACAAACGTGAAAAACCTCTTACTATGTGTATTGGTGTTGTCAATATATAAAATTGTGTATTTTTATTTATTTTTAGGAGATATAGGTTTGATATTTTTTTTTCTCCAAAAACATCATTGGACTACAGCCAACCAAAGCCCACATTGTGATTCCACCTTTGTCGTTGGGAGCACAATATTTCTATTTGATTATGTTTTGTTGCAAGTCTTTAATTTTTTTGCTGAAGAAATTTTGAGAATTTAAATCATTTATGGGCCGTTTGTTTGGGAAAGAGTGAATTTGAAATTGGGCTCCAAACTCCAAATTCATTTGTTTGGGTATGTATTCATAGCCCAGATTTGAATTCGGGCCAAAACTCCAGAGCCCAAATTTAATGACATGCCCACCGTCCAATCAATGAGATTGATGTTATTATTGGTCGGGTTGGAGTCAATCCCAAAACATAACCCAAATTCTCTCTCTTAAAAAGATAAACAAGTTTCCAACTGAAAAAAAAAGGATTTAATGTTTAAAATAATTATATTATAGAATATAGTCCATCCTGGAGTGCACCAAACATAGGATAGTGTTATTTAGCACTATTTTGCCCATAGTTCTCTTTAGTCCAGCACCCCACCAAACATAGAACATGACTAAATTCAAGTCAATCCAATCCAAATCAATCTTTGAATTTAGTATATTCAATTCAATCTAGGTTTACGGTGTTTTATTTTACGTATGTTATGTTTAATGTGGGCTATATGCCTTTATGTGGGCATAATGCCTCTTTGTAGGCTATATGCCTTTATATGGGCTACATGCCTTTTTGTTGGCTTTTGACGGTTTAGTTTTTGGCTCGGGAACATGATCTTCATGCTCTACTGTACTGGTTTTAGCTAGATTTGTTCCTGCTTGTTCTGTTAGTTTCCTGGCTGATGCTTTTGCTCAGCTTTGTTTGTACTGTTTCTCTACCCCTTTAGGGGTTTGCAATGAATTGTAATTTCGACCAAAAAAGGAAGAAGTGCATACCAAACGTGCCATACAAATAACACTATTTGAGGGATCCCTCAACTGAAGGGGAAGAGCCCACCCTTCCACCATCGCGAGCTGAAGAGCAGACCCGCCATTGCGAGCTCAGCTTGCGAGATTCCTTTAGCAATCAGGTATGAGTATTGATGGCTATGGTTTTTTTTTTTGTTCTTTCTCTTTTCTCCATCTGGGTTGCGGTTTTCGATTTTGGGGTTCTAAGATAGGTTTCTGATATGGTTTGAAGATTTCTGAGCAAGCGATTGAGATTACACCTGATTTCTTGTGGGTTTGTTGATTTCGAGTATCGTGCATATCTGGTTTCTGAGATGGTTGTAATGGATATGAGAAAACAGAAAACCATTTGATCTTCTTGATTATTCGAATAAACTTTTATTTTTGAATTTCTTTTCACATTCATGACAGCTTTCTCTATTTTTTGTTGATTTTTATTGAGTTTCATTCATGCTTCTCATTTGTTTTTATTTTAAAGAAAAATGAATGGTAGTGGGTTAGTTCTAGGACTCACCAATAAGTAATAATAGAGAGAATGAGTTTGTAAAAATTTAGGTGGTTTACTTATTGTTGTTAATCCTTCCAAGTCTGCAAGGAAAATTTTTTTTTTTTCAAAACCAGAATGCACACAACCAAACGATAAGTTAGTTAACAATTGTATGTTATAAAGTGAAAGTAGATGATTTTGTGAGCTTAAACAATTTCAGCATAGAGAAAGTAAACCAAGTACATATTACTATAAAAGAGAATCTAGAACGCCTTAAATAAATGTAACTGTTGGTTATGGTAAACAAATGAAAAAAATGTCACTTTCCTTCCGAGTCTTTGAAGCAATATGTTTTTAGTTCTTTATCACCTTCTTTTGAGTCTCTGAAACTTTTAGTTGGATTCTCATACACTTATTATTTTTATTTTTTTAATTTATGCATGTTTATCTCTTCTTGATCAATCTTCTTATATAATTTGGATGAGTGAATTGTATGTATGTGTCATAGTCCTAGAAACCGTCGTGTTATACAAAACGTTCCTGGTGGATGATTGTGATTTCAGGACCTAGAGTGTATCTTGTTTCCAGATGCTTATAATGTTTGAGTTATGTGAAAATTTTCTAATTGCAGGAAGAAAATATGATAATGGAGGGTATTTATCAGTTTCTTTTGTTTTTGTTTCCTTGCAGGATCTATGGCCAAAACCAACCAGATGATTATTTTTGCACTGGAATGTTAAGTTTGGCTTTAGTAGATGAAGGTCCTGGCTCACAGAGTTTCTATGATATTAGGATCATTTATGTTTAGCTCTTTTAAGCGTGTGTATACAATAGATACCTCAATGCCTTCAATTAGATAACCTGATGTAAATTTAAAGCAAGTTTGTTGTATCAAGGTAATGTCACTTGAGCCTTGTAATTATCAACGTTTGATAGTGGGAAAAAAGGTTCATGGCAGTTTAGAGCTATGTATTTGTTAGCTTTACAACCTCAAATTTCTGCATAATTATGCATTCCTCGCACAAAAGCCACACATGCTAATTTTCCTAAGTCAACTTGAAAGTTGCATGACAAATTATCACTGTCCGCATATAAAGTATTCATATTTTCCGCATACAAACTCATCTCATCAACCAGAAAGTTCTGATCATTATTATTTCCACACTGAATATATGTAGCATTTTCTTTTGGATTCAAATCAACAGGCCCCCAACAACTACTCATCTTAACAGAAGAGAAGTTTACACACAACCTCAAAAGTATTACAAACATTGCAATGAAAAAACCTAAATAATGCTTGTTGCCTCCTTTAAAGCGCTTCCTCCACAGAAATTTGACACACCCATATGCGCATTTCAAATCAAACCATTTCGATTCGTATCTCTAGAGAGACCTTTATCTTCGTAAAATTTCTACACGAACTTCATTGCTACTATTAGACTTTTTATCTAGCAACAGAGGTATCTTACTTGTGGTCACAATGCAAGTAATCATTTAACTACTGAAAGCATCACCACTATAGGTTGCAATTGTAAACAAAACATGAGACATAAACGGAAAAAGGATGGCTTGCATAAGTACTCACGTACTACCGCTAACAAAGTCTGTACTTGTTTTTTATGGAAGCAATAGCTCCAATACTTCCCATATGTGATCTATGCCTAGCCCAAGGCAACATCTGCTTTATATCATCTATAAACACACAGGCCGCATACAGAGACAAGGAGACACAATAGACAGAGATTCTTAGTGTGTTATACAGTGCTTGCAATCTATATGAATCAAGGTGATCAAGTTTCTATCAGCAGTGGAGAGGGGAAAAACAAGCCCACGACTGCCTTATGGACAAATAGAGAAAATGAAACTTACAGTGTTGCTCTTGCTTCCAGTCACTATAAATGTTCTTTCACAACTTGATACACAGGTGTTAAGGCATAGAACAAACCAGTATGACCTGCCATGATATTACTTTCAATAATACTAATCCTGTTTTTTTTTTCTTTCTTCAAATATGATGTAGGACCATATCAAAAACTATGCCCCAAGCAGATCAATAAATAACCATTACCATATCAAAACAATTTAAAAAAAATATTACAACTCTTGAGGATGAATCAGGAAGCAGAGGAAAAGGAAAAAACAATACTCAAATCATACCCAAAACTACAGTAATCAATAATAATAAAATAGTAGAATTGTTGATAAGTTCTTGAAACCCGTTAAAACCCATATCAAAACTCAGTTCAAAAATCCCAAATCAAATAACCATGGCCAAGATACTGAAACAACCATAACCCAGGATACTGTTGCATTCCTAAGAGGACATAAATTAATGTGCAAACAACCAATTAAAAATACCTGCAAGTGCACGAATCTAATGAAGTATAGATTATGTAAGTACGGGATTCAATCCCACGAAGAACTTGTCGGCTTCCTATAAGTTCTAGTTTGAGTAATTAAAGAACACTTAAATGACACACCACAAATGCACAAATGCAAAATGAAAACTAAAAATGAGTAAAGAACTGTAAAAGAAATGAAACAACACAAGGAAACTAGAGAAAAACACAAACAATATTTTCTATCGCCATTTTATCACCACTATATCACCTGTGAACAGTGCCGTGAACAGTGAACAGTGAGGCAGGTCATGAACAGTGACGACCGGTCGTTTTTTAGCAGAATCGAAACTTCAAAAATGTGTGATGAGCGACCGGTCGTGAGACACTAGCGACCGGTCGTTTTTGCACAGAATCATTTTCTCTGTTTTTCAGTTTCGACCTATGTCCAGTTTTTGACCTATAACTTTCCAACCGTACGTCCAAATTTCACGTTCTTTATACGGTTGGATTCAGCACAGAAAATTCAAGAACATATCGCGGACCAAAAGTCCAAAACAATTGTGGAAACAAATAAAATTCAGTAACAAAGACACATAACGTGTCAAACACACAACTCACACACACATTTTGGGGGGGGGGGGTTGATTTGGTTCAAGTGACCTATTTCTATTGCATGAAAGTAAATGGACTTCGAATTTAAATGAGAATGGCAGAGATGAATTATCAAATTGTGAAATTAAAATGTAACAAACACTAGGGTTTCGGAATCCACCCTAAACAATTCTACCCAAGTTCATGAATACTCAAGTGATGAACTCTAAACGTGTTAATGAAGATGTTCGCAATCAAGACCATGGGTCGTGGCTCAAGACGCATTGATTCTCTCTAATATACGTAA
This sequence comes from Prunus fruticosa, assembly GCA_018703695.1. Lineage (NCBI taxonomy): Eukaryota > Viridiplantae > Streptophyta > Magnoliopsida > Rosales > Rosaceae > Prunus > Prunus fruticosa. Next base: position 45,552,179 of record CM031918.1, on the reverse strand, counting down.
AGTGCATGGTTCGTGCTACAATACTTGTGCCCTCCCCATAACCGAACCTAGGTATGGTTCGTACTTCGATTCAATTACAAGGAAAACCCATTAAGTTCAAATAGAATATGAACATCACAAGAATCCTAATAGCATGGTGTTTACATTAGGTATTCAAGAAACCAATTCACGTGGATGATTCTTACTTCATCCATTTATTGCTTAGGATAACATGAAGATACACATAATCCCAACAATCTCAAGAAGCATGCTTTCAAAGATGGTCAACCAAGGAAAAACACACATCAATGATAGATTAATTTGGTGAATTGGAATTCATCAACAATATCCAGAAATTCATACACTCAAGCATCAAAACAATAAGGTAATCATGTTTAGGGCTTCAACCTAAACCCTAGCTATGGAGTTTAGTTGCTCATACTTATTTCAAATACAAACTCAAAACAAAACTAGAAATAAGTTACAGATTTTGTGAACATGGGAGCTCAAGGTCTTCAATGGTGGAAATCTCTTCCACTCCTTGCTTTGTTGCCCTTGTCTTCCTCCTTGAGCTCCCTAGCTCCAAGCTTCATCTCCAGCTCCAAAATCTCTGCAAAATTCAATAATGAATCTGATTGCAATGACTGATGCTCTTTGCACTCTTCTCTCCTCCTTTCCAGCTTTTACTTTTAGTATTCTATTGTCAAAGTCTTCACCCATTGTCTTCTTGTCCCCTTGCAAATGATGAAGCCTTATCTTCACAAAGATGCCAATTGATTTAGAAAATATCTCATTTACAAAGGTAATTTCTTGTTACCAAGAGTTATGGTAACAAGAAAATCAAGATGACACAAAGGAGGTAAAAGCTGGCCAAATTCGGATTTCCAGAGCTGTGGTAACATGCTGGATTGGTTGGATGGGAAATACTTGTCCAATGGAGCTCAAATTTGGATGTATTGTAGTTAACATCCATTGGAACAAGTCTCATGAAGATCATGACCCTATCCGAGCACCGGAGCATGCTGATCCAAGGCCAAAAAGTTGACCTACGAAAATGAACAAAAACAGAATTTATAACAAATAATGCACTTTTAGCTCATTTTTATTCTAACCAAGGTAAAATCTAAGAAAACACAAAAAGGAAGTAAAAAGCTATAAAATGTTAAGAACTAACTCAAAATAAAAGGTGAATAACATAAAAAATCATGTGTAAAAATGAACCGAACAGATACCATACTTGTTTATCACTGAACAAATTCAAACAAATTTAGGCCATTTTTATGCATTCCATAACCAATTCAAACAGTTATATTTGTTACCTTAACAACAATAAGTAAACCACCTAAATTTTTACAAACTCGTTCTCTCTATTATTGCTGATTGGTGAGTCCTAGAACTAACCCACTGCCATTTATTTTTCTTTTCAAAAATAAAAATAAAAATAACAGAAAGTAGAGAAAGCTGTCATGAACGTAAAAAGAAATTCAAAAATCAAAGTTTATTCGAATAATCAGGAAGATCAAATGGTTTTCTATTTTCTCATATCCATTACAACCCTCTCAGAAATCAGATATGCACGATACTCGAAATCAACAAACCCACAAGAAATCAGGTGTAATCTCAACCGCTTGCTCAGAAATCTTCAAACCAGATTAGAAACCTATCTCAGAACCCCAAATCGAAAACCGCAAACCAGATGGAGAAAAGAGAAAGAACAAAAAAAAAACCATAGCCATCGATACTCCAAAAAAAAACGGCGGGTTTGCTCTTCAGCTCGCGATGGTGGAAGGGTGGGCTCTTCCCCTTCTGTCGTTCTTTTCTGCGTGTGTGCCTTTACTTTTCTCGGGCGACTGTATTTGCAGGTCATAAGGGAGAAAACGGGTTAAAATATTTAAAACAACCACAACCGCAAGATCTCATTAAAAGAGATCCAACGACTGAGCGCCCCATCCCTCAACTGAAGGGGACTGTATATATATATATATATATAACTAGGCAAGTACCAGAGTTTGCTCACTCACGAATTATGCATGCATGCCAAGCTAACAAAGCGTAGAATGCATGCATGCCTTTTCATTTGGTTTGAATGTTTTGGGGTTTTAAAAATCCATTTCCAACTACAGTCACGATTAACGCTCTTTACAAAATTGTGGTTTCTCGAAATGTCAGGCTTGCTTTGAGCGGCTTGAATGATAAGGTCAAAAAGAAAAGAAGTAGTAACCCAGATGAAGAAGATGTTACCACACTTCGTTCACTTCATTGTGAGTAACCTCAATGAAATGAAATATCCCACCCATAAAATTTAATCCACAATTTATACTTTTTTATATATATATAATAAAAAAAAGTGTTACGTTATAGTTTTATCATCTCCATAAATCATAGCTCTCAATATTTTATTAATTTTTAGTATATTCTTTAAATATATTGGTTACTTCAATTAAAGTACTACTTAGACCCTAATATTTTTGGATAGCATTTGTGACATCCACGTGTCGGCATTGTTGCATTCCTAAAAGGACACAAATTAATGTACAAACAACCAATTAAAAATACACGCAAGTGCATGAATCTATTGAGGTATAGATTATATAAGTACGGGGTTCGATCCCACGAAGAACTTGTCGGCTTCCTATAAGTTCTAATTTGAGTACGTAAAGAACACTTAATTGACACACCACAAATGTACAAATGCAAAATGGACACTAAAAATGAGTAAAGAAGTGTAAAAGAAATGAAACAACACAAGAAAACTAAAGAAAAACACAAACAGCATTTTCTATCACCATTTTATCACTTGTGAACAGTACCTATGAACAGTGAAAATGAACAGTAGCGACCGGTCGTTTTTACACAGAATTCGAAACTTCAAAAATGTGTGATGAGCGACCGGTTGTGAGACACTAGCGACCGGTCGTTTTTGCACAGAATTGTTTTCTCTGCTTTTTTCAATTTCGATCTCTGTCCAGTTTTTGACCTATAACTTTCCAATCGTACGTCCAAAATTCACGTTCTTTATACGGTTGGATTCAGCACAGAAAATGCAAGAATACATCGCAAACCAAAAGTCCAAAACAATTACAGAAATAAATAAAATCAGTGACAAAGACACATAACGTGTCAAACACGTACACACACACACATTTTGGGGGGAGGGGGTTTGATTTGGTTCAAGTGACCTATTTCTATTGCATGAAAGTAAATGGACTTTGAATTTAAATGAGAATGGCAGAGATGAATTATCAAGATGTGAAAGTACCAAGTAACAAACACGAGGGTTTCGGAATCCACCCTAAATAATTCTACCCAAGTTCATGAATACTCAAGTGATGAACTATAAACGTGTTGATGAAGATGTTCGCAATCAAGACCAGTACGAGTGGCTCAAGACGCATTGATTCTCTCTAATATACGTAAAGTGCAGTACTAGTGCTACAATACTTGTGCCTTCCCTATAATCGAATCTAGGTGTGCTTAGTACTTTGATTCAAGTACAAGAACAACCCATTAAGTTCAAAGAGAATATGAACATCACAAGAATCCTAATAGCATGATGTTTACATTAGGTATTCAAGAAACCAATTCACATGGATGATTCTTACTTCATCCATTTATTGCTTAGGATAACATGAAGATACACAATCCCAACAATCTCAAGAAGCATGCATTCAAAGATGATCAATCAAAGAAGAACACACATCAAGGATAGATTAATTTGGTGAATTGGAATTCATCAATAATATCTAGAAATTCATACACTCAAGCATCAAAACAATAAGGTAATCATGTTTAGGGCTTCAACCTAAGCCCTACCTATGGAGTTTAGTTGCTCATACTTATTTCAAATACAAACTCAAAACAAAATTAGAAAGAAGTTACAGATTTTGTGAACATGGGAGCTCAAGGTCTTCAATGGTGGAAATCTCTTCCACTCTTTGCTTTGTTGCCCTTGTCTTCCTCCTTGAGCTCCCTAGCTCCAAGCTTCATCTCCAGCTCCAAAATCTCTCCCAAGTTGTAGAATGATAGAATCTAAATGGTTACCCACGTTCAAAAGCCTCTCATACTTTAGATTGCAATTAACTTTCCATTGCCCATCAATTTCCAGCTCATAGAAATAATATAAAACTCATGCTTTAGTTAAAGCCTTTGCCCTTGTCCCCTTTCCATGATGAAGCCTTGTCTTCACAAAGATGCCAATTGCTTCAGAAAATATCTCATTTACTAAGGTAATTTCTTGTTACCAAGAGTAATGGTAACAAGAAGAATCAAGATAACACAATGCAGGTAAAAGCTGGCCAATTTCGGATTTTCAGAGCTGTGGTAACATGCTGGATTGGTTGGATAGGCAATACTTGTCCAATGGAGCTCAAATTTGGATATATTGTAGTTAACATCCATTGGAACAAGTCTCATGAAGATCTTCACCTCATCCGAGCACCGGAGCATGCTGATCCAAGGCCAAAAAGTTGACCTACGAAAATGAACAAAAACAGAATTTATAACAAATAATGCACTTTTAGCTCATTTTCATTCCAATCAAGGTAAAATCTAAGAAAACACAAAAAGGAAGTAAAAAACTATAAAATGTCAAGAACTAACTCAAAATAGTGGGTGAATAACATGAAAAATCATGTGTAAAAATGAACCGAAACAGGCATGTGAAAGGAAGGATGAAAAGAACGTAGGAAATTTGATAGTATGTAAAAGGAAGGATGAAAGGAAGGTGAATAACCCCAAACCTTCAGAGGTTAAAATGTCGTTAGCCCTTGAATATAATTACCCGTATGATGGATTTTGTTTTAATTTTTTAAAAATAAATGAGAGGATAACATTGATAACTTATTATTACTAGTCCCTTGGCACACGCGTGAGCCAATTGGTTTTATTATTATTTTTATATTTTATTTTAGAATTAAAAATAATAATGGGTCGTTGTGTTCCATTAAAATAGGACTCATTATCTTATTTAATTTTAAAAAAAATAATATGAAAAAGTATGAATTGTCATATTATCCTCATTTAATTAATAATTCAGTTATATAGATTCAACATAAACATAAATAACTTATTGTAAACTCTTTGAAGAAGTTCAACTTGTCTTTTTTGACAAAAAAAGGAAAGAAAAAAGAAGTTGAACTTGTCTTCTTCTCTTTTTATTTCTCCGCCTCATTCTAACACATGAAATATGTGATGAGATTTGAGTTAGAACCAAAAAAAAGTACATAAACAAATCCATCATATGTGCGGACTGAGAATATGTGGATTTTATTATTAATTGTTGGCATGCATTTCTCATGCTCTCCGCTATAAAAATCCATTTCCTGCAACTACAATACAACTACCACTACAAAGCCATTTGATTGAAGAGTTTATGTAAGTTTGCATGAATATAAAAAATTAGAAAAACCAAATTAATCATGCATGTTGATTAAGTCAATAAAATAATAATAAACAATGAGAGAGAAAAAGAGAGATTACTTACCGTTGATCTTTAGTAGTTAAGCATCCTTCAATTGCCGCTTCAACAAAGTTATCCTCACAAAAAGCCAATCATTTAAAAAGTTCAAGAACTTGAAGTATGCATATCTCAATGACCTTGAAAATATCAAGGTGCCGCAAACTCCCCAAAATCCAGCAACATATCCAAGCCCCATACTAGTGTAGAATCCCAGTGTTATTAGCTCATCCTTGTCCTCTTGGTTGATGAAGTCAGTTTGCTCACTTGGACCTCTTTCCTCTTCATCAGCACACATCTTTTTAAGTGGAGGTCCACAGAGTTAAAGATTCCCAGCATAAACAGAGTGATCAAAGCCCTGGAGCTGTGTCCCAACTGGAATTTTGCCAGATGATAAGTTCATAATTTCACACATTTGCATGCCTTCTTTACTTGGTGATTTTGTTTAGTTTCTCTTTATTTCGAGTCACTTACCTATGTTTGTGTGTTTTGTAGGTTATGGCAGCAAGAGATCACTTTTGGTACAATCCATGCATATTAAGGGGTGATTGGCATAAGAGGAATCCATTGAAGCAAAATGGTGCAAAAACGTGCAAAAACTGGAGATTGAGTTAGAAGTTCATTTCGGGCTTATCTTCTTCATCCGAGCTTGGATTGGGCCAATACTTGTGTGGTTGGATCAGAGACATTCTGAACTTCACAATGGACATCTTAAAGTTGTCATTTGATTCAGCTAAGCCCAATTCGTAAGCCCTTGAAGCTGCACATCATGCTGACCTAAGGATGAGCTGATGGATGCTTGGTCATGCTGACATAATGATGAGCTATGGCTGCTGGTGGGATTTGTTGGTGAAGTGCAACAACCATTTCTGATTATCTAATGCAAGTGTGTTAGGTCATTGCTATATTAAATTCTGATTTCTCACTTCCCTCCCCCCTATAAATACCACTCTCATTCCACATTCAACACACAACTCATATCCTGAGATTCACAATCCCCTCTCACACATTCACTTCATACACACATTCAGATTCACCACAAAGTGAGGAGAGAGCTAGCTGCAAATGAGGGAGAGCTTGGAGCTGTCCTGGGAACTACCTTGCTGCCACCAACTAGTTCTTCTCTTCTCTTTAATCTATCTATGTATTTCTTATTTTCTGTATTCTTAGTCATGTGTAACTAATCCATTTAGTTAGGGCTTAGGATGAAGCCCTAGTCATGAATATTCAATGTTATGGATGATTTCATAGTTAATTGATTTCCTTGCTTTCATTGCCAAGTTGTTAATCTCCAGTTTATTATGTGCTTGATGTATGTTTTCTTGGAGTAGCTAACTAGGATTTTATGCATCTAGCACAGGTTGGGAAGGGGTTTAGATTCACCAATTCTACTCTCCTTTCACAAGCAACACATGAATGGCCTAAGAATCATTCAAGGGGTTAATAACCATAGGTTGACTAGGACAGATACCATGTTCTAGGACTTGTGTGATTATCATATTCTCATGGAACTTAATGACTCTTGTATGCTTTATTCTAAGTAGATACCATGCTTAGGTTGCATATTAGAGATCACGTGTTGTGTAGATACCATGCACAATTACATGCCTTAGGAGAATCATGCATCCTGCACCTAGATACCATAGGCTTGTATGCGATAATCTATTGTTAATGAAGCTTGAGTCAATTTCTATGCATTCATAACTTGGATAGGAAGACTAGTGGTAGATTCCAAGGCTCTAACACTTCTCAATCTTTGTTTCACAACCTGTTGATTGCTGCCATTGTTTACTTTCTAGCACTTCCATTTCATTCTCTTGTTTTCATTTCAACAACAAACCCCCCCCCCCCTCCAATTTAGAGTGCGTGTGTGGTGCTAGGATTCTGTCCTAGACCTTGCCATTGTCAGTTTGTTTGTTTGTTTCTTTTCTGTTTTTCCAACATTCCAAGTAATTTAACTTGCAACCAAGTTACCATTCTCCGTGGGATCGACCTCGTATTTACATAAGCTATACTATAAACGGTTCGTGCACTTGCGAGAATTAAAGTTGCTATTTTTAATAACTCATTTTAGTTGTTAGGAATAGGCTCAACACCAGACAAGGTGTTATATGACAAGTCCAAGAAACCAAGACGATATATCCGAGCAAGGCTTGTTGGAATTCTTCCGTCTATATGGTTTCTTGACAAATCAAGAGAATCCAATGACTGCAAGTTTCTGATCTCTGGAGTTATTTGACTTGTTAATTGGTTTCTCGATAGGTTTAAAGAAACCAACCCAACAAGATGAGTGATTTCACTTGGAATCTCCCCTGTTAATTTATTGCTTGACATATCAATTCTCTTCACGAGCCCCAAAGTACTTTTGTATGTCTGCATTCTTCCTTTCCATATGAATGTTGCATCATCCTCATAGTTATCTCCTCCAAATCCCTGTTGATCAGTAGAAAATCGTATAAACATGTGAGATGTTCATACTTGGATTTCCTTTCTAGCCAGAGTAGTTAAATTGGTGAGGCATTTGGGTATGCTTCCAGAGATGACGTTCATGGAGAAATCCAAATTTTGAATGTGTGTTAGATGGCATATTTGTGAGGGCAAGCTTCCATTGAAGTGATTAGACGAAAGCAGAAGGATAACCAAATTCTTTAAGCTAACCCCTAACCATTTAGGTATCGGTCCGGATAATTTATTATCCACAACATCAACGACTACTACTTGTGCAATTCTTCAACGACGAAGGCAATTGTCCCACAAATTTATTGCTTCTTAATTTGAGTGTTTCAATCTGAAATACAGAGCTTATTGTTGTAGGAATTTTCCCGGACAAAGCATTATAACTCAAATCAAGCATGACTAGATTCTCCAAATGTGTCAAGCAATCTGGAACTTGTCCAGAAACATTGTTGTTTGAGAGGTCAAGAAAGCTTAAACCAAAAGCTGCACTTGAACACAAGAACGAAATTGACCCTGAAAGTTTATTATAAGAGAGATCCATATATGAGGCTTTTGATAGAACTGAGGGGATTGGACTTTCCAACTTGTTCAAACTCAGATGTAGCTCAGGGAAATATGAAAATTCCAATGTCAAATTTGCAAATGTACCTCCAATTTGGTTGCTTGTGAGATTCATAAATGTCACATTACGACATAAACTCCAAAACCAACTTGGAAGGATGTCGGAAATTCCAGCATCAGAAATATCAAGGTAAGAGATTTTTTTTTGAGTTTGAAGCCACTTTGGGAAATCCGGACCCATCTTGCAAGACCCCAAGCTTATGGAGACCAGTTGGAAAGGAGGAATCCAATCATCATGGATGTCTAAAACTAGCGAGTTAGAAGATAGATCCAAATATTGTAATTTGGAGAGTTTTGAGAAATGAGTTCATGAAATTACTCCGCTTAATTGATTGTTATTAAGAAACAATTCTTCCAAAGATGAAAGGTTTGTAAGATCAGGTTTTGACCCTGCAAGTTCATTCTCAGAGAGAAACAACTCCTCCAATGAGTTTTGAGCACATGTAGAGAATAATATTTGAACAAACTTAGAAAGTTGTCCACTCAGAATATTGCCTGAGAGATCCAACGATTGCAAACTACATAACCTGGCAAAAGAATGCGGGTCCCCTCCTTCAAGTTGGTTAGAAGAGAGATCAAGATGTGCCAGAGAGCTCATGTTTCCAAAAACATCAGGAATTGAACCGGTTAGAAGGTTAACAGAGAGGTCAAGATGAACAAGGCTGGTATTATAGTTGGACAACCATAAAAATATTGAAGAAGTATTCAAATGGTTGAAAGGGAGCTCAACGCGAACAAGAGATTTAGAAGAGTTTATGTAAGAAAGAGTGGAAAGAATTGGAGGAGGAAGATCACATCCCTGTAGTGTCAAGTTTGTTAGTTCAGGAAGCTTATTAACGGCTTCCGGCCAATCAAAAACATTGCTGAGATTCGCAAAACTCAAGTCCAAATATCTTAATGACAAAAGAAGAGGAAGCCAATCCAGATTTTCTACATTTGTAAAGCGATTAGCACTTAAGTCCAGATACACCAAGTTCGTAAGATTTCCGACCTGACTTGGAAACTTCCCTCGAAAACGAGTCCAAGACAGATCAAGGTATCTTAAATTGGATAGAGAACCAATGATATCTGGAATTTGGCTCCCATTGAAATCAATCCCATGAAGGTCCAAATGTTGTAAATGCTGTAACTCAATCAGTTTAGGACTAATCATCTTACCTTGCAAATAATAATCTTCGCCCATAACTTTGTATGAAAGATCAAGTCCAATAACATGACCTGTTTGGTTGCTGCAATAGACTCCTATCCATTTGCAACAATCTTGTTTCTGGGCTTCTGAACCCCATGAAGAGAGGCTATTGTCCTCATCCACCAGGCCACATTTGAATGCAAGGAGTGCTTGCCTTTCCCTCTCTATGCACCTTCTGGTCGCGTTAGTATCCCTTTGACTGTGGTCCACCTCTCCTCCTTAAGCGTACTGTAGCAAAAGCAGCGCAAATGCAAGAAAGAGTTTCAAGCACCTTCTGTGACCCTGCATGTTTATAGATTCAAATGCCAATGGAATATATGTCGAATAGGCACAACTGTTTAGTGTTTATGAAAATGGAATATAATATAATGTCGAAGATGGAGCACAACCAAAGCACTTGCACATGCAAACACTGAAAGTATATTGATATATGGTTGTCTCCGTGCTTCTCCATATATATATAGAGAAACAAAAGGAAAGCCTTCACAATGAAAAGTATGCATTTGTAATTAGTTGAAAAGTACGGTGTAAGCTAAAACAGAGCAACATGTTCATACAAGACAAAACCATAAGAAGGAGTCCGTCAATTGTGGGTCCACAACAATGTTCTAATTCATTTAGTAATCGAATGAGTCATGGAATTATTCATTTGGAATACAGAATATTGATTGAGTTATAGTCTATGCATGAAGTTAGGTAAAATTAAGGAAGTTCCGAGAAAGTGACGAGTTGGTGGGTGTGACAAAAGGCTACCCTTTGTTTGTTTGTTTTTTTTTTTGGTTACATTGGAGGAAGAACCCCAGTAGGGGTTCGATCATGGGTGCCATGGGGGGAAGGGGGAAACCACCGCCACTGTGGTGGGAACCCATTGGCAGGCTACCCTTTGTTTCAATATCATTAGACAAGCCCCTATATTTCAATATCATTTCTATTTTATATTGGAGAGAAGCTTTGAAGGTGCGGCAAATGGAACCCAACTTTGTTTTTATTTTTTATTTTTTATGCATTGGAGCAAATTCTTGACAAATAAATTTCAAATTATTAAATAGCACCAATTCTTAACAAATAAGTAGTAGGTACTATCTTTTTATTTTTATTTTTTTATGCATTGGAGCTAATTCTTAACAAATAAGTTTGCTATTTTTCTCCTCACGCAACTATTGACTTACATTTTTAATAACTCGAACTGACTTTGAGGTATTGACTTGACTGGGAAAATCCGACCGATCCCGTTGCCATCCTCAATTAACTTGACTCAATAATTGAATGGATCTTGGAATTATTTAATCTGGCAGTTTGGCCACCATTTACTTAGTTTAGCATAAAGATAGATTCCTAGCTAGCTTATTCATGGTTTCTTCTTGGTATTAATAGTTAGGCTTTAGTTCGCACGTCTCTGTCTGATTATAATGTATACATGGATATAAAAATATTTTATTACTTTGATAAGAAAAATTTTAAGATAGTTTGACCAGATTTGCATAAGGCTGTAAAACTATGAGAATGAGATGGTGGAGAACAGAAAAGAAAGAAATTTAATTGCTTTCTGCAAATGTTATGATTTAAAATACTCTGCAGAAATGTTCGGCTCCTTCCTTCTTCTTTTTTTGTTCAGAAAGTACTTGCCTTATTTCTTTGGAAGTAGGAACTTCTACATTTCTGCTAATCACAGTTTGACATGTGTGTTGAGATGCTTCTTATTTTTGTATATGTGTCAAATTTTAATTTGTAAGAATAACTCTTTTCAGGTAAGGAGCGAAGCAGTGTTTTTTTTTTTTTTTTGCAGACTTGTTTTTTCGGTTCACACATCCAAATTAAAAAAACACAAACAGATTATCTCAATCAATCCCAATAATTCGTTTGTGCTCGGCTGGGTTTGGATCTATTGTTTGTATCTGGATTTATGATTCGTCCTCTTGGTTTCAGTCCACAAAACTCTGATTTTGAAAGCTCAAATCAATATGGTTTCTTCATGAAAGTTACTCCAAATTCTCCCCTTGATAGGAAATCTAAAGGTCATCAAAATCAAAACACAGTAAATCTCTGAAATTTGGTATGAATTGATGATATGATATGATCAGCTACTAGAATTGGATTATGCTTACCTAAAATGTTAATTAATTAGTTTAGTAATGGGAGTTTTATAAAAATACCCAAAATGGGGGCTGAAATTGTAAAAATACCCAACACCCAAAACACTTTATAAACATACCCAAAACCCATCATTACACACACTCAAAACCCATTTATAAACATACCCAAAAAATATACAATTGTTGATTGTGGGGTTGATTTTGGGTATGTTTCTATGTTTAAATAGTATTTGGGTATTTTTATAAATACATGTCTAGAATTGGGTATTTTTATAAATATCTATTTAGGAATCTATAATGTTATTTGCTTTGCACTTTTGCACTGATTAATATTCGATTGTCTGTCTATCTTAGCCTAGCTTGTGCTCAATTACTATAATTGGATTCTGCTTACCTAAAAGATTTGGGATAAGGACGATTTTTCTTCTTCTTTCCTCATATACAGGTAACTAAATTCGTTATGGAGCAATAATATTTTGATCTTACTAATATTTCCCCTGTACCATGGTTGACCAAAAACTAAAATAGTAGAATTATGGCTAATCAAGATACAGTCTTGCAGGCCCATCTGAATGGATGCATCAAAATAAAAATGCAGCTTTACAAATTAGCACATGCCATTAGCAAATTGAAAGATAGGTAAGTCCATGGCCCGATCTCACTAATGGGACCCTAAAATGACCCGTACTGTTAAAATAATATGGTCTATATAGTGGTGTTTTGAAGAAAAGAAAAGATACATCAATGAAAATACAACCTACGATCGCACAAACAAGACTCCTAGTTTGCCAATAAATATGGGGGCTATCAGCTCCTATCTCTCTCCATGTTTTTAAAAACGTTGAGAGTGATCGATATGTCTCCTATGCTTTTTAATTTTCAGACTCGCAATAGATCAACAAAGTATTCACGCATATGTATGATCGATTGAGTTTGTCTATACGAGGAAACACGGAAGGAGCAAGGGTACGGGGATGATGCAATGCCACACATTTTGCTTTGGGATTTATGTACTTAGGGATGTGGAGGCCCCGTATACAGGAACCTCATCCAGGGGTGACACTGTTGGCTGGCCTCTCCGACACACTGATTAAGTCTTTCTTGGACAATGGTGAGGAAATTTGCCCGCGCCATCTCATGGAAGCAGCCATTCTGACAAAGAGTATCAAAATCTTTGTGTGGTCAACTGAACTTAAAGCGAGATCAATGAATAAGATATTCGACCAGATGATTCATCATCTCGTAGGTTGAATAATCTTAATTAGTTAGTTCAGTAAGATTTAGTTTAATTTGGTTTGCACTTTCAATTTGGTTGCACCTGTTTTCAATTTTTATTTTTATTTTTGTCTTTTTTCTTGTTTCTTGTTTCCATGTTACAAATTCAGTAGTTCTGAATTCATAATTGAGACTGTCAGCAAAATCTATGTCTGAGGCGTTGCTCTATGTGGTGGTAACTATGCTTCGAAGATCGACTAGAAATTTAGGTTTTAAAACGATTGTCTTCCTACTTACAAAAGGAATGAATTATATTTGTCACCATAAAGTTTAGACAATGTTGCATGCAAATTAAAAGAGCACAGAGAATTAATTCCTTGACATCTGTTTTCTTTTCTTGCAAGCCTTCTCTTGATACTTGTCTTCTTTGATTTCAATCAATTAATTTTGATTGCAATCTACTCTTAATGGCCACCAAATCTCTCTTTGGCATGCAATCAATTTTATATAATTATTTTTCTTTCGTGTGTGTGAAAATTTAACGCCAAACACAGAGAGAGTGTTGAATTTGAACCAGATCAATTAAGAGATGAAGAAACCAGTGCCTTTGCGAGTATGTTCAACTTTCACCAGGCTTCTCAAAGTATTGGCTCCTCCTGCTCCTGCACTTCGAACTTCAACAGCTCGAAGATTAATGGCTTCCAACTCCAACGCTGACATGGCCAAGGCCAAGAACATCTCCATCTCCATCTCCTTCTCTTCCTACGGTGATCCCTGCCATGATCTGTATTTCCACGTGACGTCGCCAGACTGTTGCAGCACCGGTTGGCTTTTCCACGTGACACCACCAGAGCCAACCTATGAAGAAACCGTGCAAAAGCTGCAGAAGAAGCAGGCCTCCATTAACTATCTGAAGCAACTGCTGCCTGTGGCCTGGTCCCACAATCCCCTAACCACCCTCAAACTCATCTTCAATCTCAATTCTGCCTCTGTTCAAACCGGAAAACATTATCCGGAGGCCTTCTACACGGCCGCATTTTGGCTCCACCACAATCACCCCAAGACGCTATTATGCAATGTTCCCTCCTTTGCCAGCTCCGGCTCCTTAGCTCGTTTGTGGGACCTTGTTGAGATTCTCTACGGCCTTCTTCTACAACAAGGCCAAGACACTGCGGCTCAGAGGCTCCACCGTGACTGGGGCTATAAGTTATTACAAGACCGCGTTATGGATCTCTTGGCGGAGCAGTTGAAGTCTGATATTGACAAATTGAAGCAGCACAGGCTAAGGATGGAATTGGAATTGAAGCCGCCATCCGAAGATGATGATAAAGAAGATTGTACTACTCTTTTTGTTACCCGGGCTGCAGCCTGTTGCACTCCCAACAACAGCGAAGACGACCACACCAGACGCACCGTTTTGCTGTTTGAAAGCCTTGGGAGTAGACTTTTCCCGCCAGAGTCGGATCAATCAGAAGAGTGGGAACTCCTTAGAAAGGAGTTTTTGGAGCCCTTGGACGAGCATCGTCGACGCATGTATTTCATTCGGAAGCCCTGTGTGGTTAAGAAGTATTTGGAGGAGGTGAAAGCAGGCGGCAGCAGCATCATAAAGCCGGATGCATTGCTTCCACATGATATCATAAGATATGTAAAAGATAAGGATGTCGGCGAAGCAGCTGAGCTTCAGTGGAAGGCAATGGTGGAGGACATGTACCTAAAGCAAAAGCAGGGGAAGGAGGGGAAGGAGGGTTCGGGCAAATTTAAAAACTACTTGGCAGTTTGTAACATCACCGATTTCATGGGCGTACCAATAATAGAATTGGCGGCGAGCTTGGGAATTTTGGTGTCTGAACTGACTGAAGAGCCGGCATGGAGACAAAAGGTGATCAGTCTCGGTCCATTACCCAATGAGCTGCCGCTGCTGCATTCCGTACAAGGCTGTGATCTCAAGTCCAAGTACGAGTTCATGATGAGGACATGCATCAGCAAGCACAACCAGGGTGTTGATTTTCAGAAGGTGTGTGATTTGATTCTGGAAGTGGCTGTGAATGAGAAATTGAAGGCAGAGCAGATGATCAAGAAGGTGTTTGTGTTCACAGACCACGTAAGATTTGGCGGCTGCAGCACATCCTGGAAGACTCTGTATGAGGAAACGCGGAGCAAATTTAAGGAGCAAGGGTATGGGGATGATGCGACGCCACACATTTTGCTTTGGCAGATTTATGACTTAGGGGGGTGGATGTCCCGTATAGAAGAACCTCATCCAGGGGTGACACTGTTGACTGGCATCTCCGACACATTGATTAAGTCCTTCTTGGACAATGGTGGGGAAATTGGCCGGCGCCATCTCATGGAAGCAGCCATAGCTGACAAAGAGTATCAGAACCTCTGTGTGGTCGACTGAATTTAAACTGAGATGAAGATGAAGATCAGTGCATTAGATATTTGGAGGGATTGATGATGATTCATCATCTCGTATGTAGAATCTTAATTAATTAGTTTAGTAACCTTTAATTTAATTTGCTTTGATTCATCATCTCTAATATTCCTCTAATTCAAATTCAACACTCTCGATTTTTAGAAATGAATACCCTTTGTTTCTCTCTCTGTTTCTTTTCTTTTCTTCTTCTCTTTTGTTAGAGAGGGAGGGAGGGAGGGAGGGCGGTTGGTGGAAAAGAAGGGTGGGTTATAGACGTAATTATAGAGTCGCTGCCTGCTTGCTTGGGCACCAAGGGTTTTCTTTTTTCTTTCCTACTTCGCATTCGAATTGTTTTTCTTTCTGTATACCACAAATTCGATATTCTTTGATCACCTTTTCAACTTGTCGTTGATCTGCATAGATCCACTACATATCATCCATTGGATATTTGGATTGAAGGAATTGATGATCTGATATGATTTGATCTTATGATTCATCAGATCATAATTAGTTAGCAGTTGGGTTGTTTGGAGTTGATTAATTTCAAGAACCGGAGGAGATGGATAAGCTATGGCATCCCAGAAACACTTACAAATTAATGGCAGAAGGCTCCAAATAGACTCGTAGAGATTATATTTTCATAAAATTTTCTACTTTAAATAATAGAACATAGACAACATAACATATATTACCAGGCTTGCGCATTCCAGTTCAATACGATAAACTACGTTTCATATAGACCATGAAACAACTACATATGCAGAAAGAGATTTTAAAAAAAGGGCTTACAAGAGGTACATTTGCATTTCTTCCCTCTATTTTCTTGTGAAGAAACTTCTCAGCTTCCCTCTCTCCAATCTCTCAAGTAGCTTCTTGGTTCCAGGAATGTCCATCTCTGTGAGCTTCTTGAGGTACCCCATTTCTTCCCTCTATTTTCTTGTGAAGAAACTTCTCAGCTTCCCTCTCTCCAATCTCTCAAGTAGCTTCTTGGTTCCAGGAATGTCCATCTCTGTGAGCTTCTTGAGGTACCCAATTGCTCCATATGAGACCATCAGCTTCTTACATTTCTTGCTTGAGCAGAGCAATCCAAGGCAACAAACTGCGTACTTTTTCGCTGTGTTTTGTGGACTGGGATCAAGCAGTTGGACCAGATTTGGCACACTTTTGTCATCCCTTTTCACTTCTCTGCAATTGTGTGAAAGGGTCATCAAACTTGAAATTGCCTGTGCAGCAACCTCTCTGGCACTGTTTGATTTAGCTTCAAGCATCTTCACAAGGAGAGGAATGCACCCGGCTTCACCAATCAGTTTTTTCATCTCTGTTGAGCTGCAAACCCGGCAAATTGCAGATGCAGCAGCCTGCTGTGCACCTAGTGAACCGGATTTGAGCACGTGAACCACGCATGGGAGGAAACCAAGAGAAACCAAAACCTCCATAGAAACTGAGCCAACCAAATTCCTCAATGCCCCGACTGCAGATTCTTGTGGCAATGGACCAGCAAGATAAGCCAACAGGCTCCGAATTCCACCTTCTGATATTACAGACCTCCTTAGATTGTCATTGCTTGCAGTGAGATTCTGCAAGCACTCTGCTGCATATTCTTTGGAACCCAATAAAATTCCACAATCAAGGAGATTAATCATAACTTTTACAATCCCTTCCTCAGCTAGAGTTTGCCGAACTTCTGGGACAGCTGATATGTTCTTCAAAGTGCTAGCAGAAGCAGCCTGAGAAACAGAATCACCAGTCTGACATATCTCAATCAGAGGCCTAACCCCACCATGCCCAACAATTGCACGGGCTGCTTCTTCGGACATTGACAATCTTTGAAGCGAAATTGTAGCCTTCTCTTTACCCACTGCACTGCCAGACTCAACAAGCCTTATTAGAGGTGGCAAAACCCCTTCAGAAACAAGCCAATTTTCGCAACTTCCAGATTCAGCAAGCGAGCAGATTACAGTTACAGTCTTCTCACGGATACGAGGAGATGTTGCAGTGAGCAATTGGACTAAAGCAGCAATATTGCTACGACCCATAACTGACAATACATTCTTTTCATCCTCTTTCATGCCCTCAACAAGACTGTCAAGAGCTTTATGTTTTGCCTCCAAGTGCCCAATCTGAAGCCGTGCAAGCAGTTCCCTTATGTTACCATGCGCAGCAGCCTCAGGTTCAGTTGAAGAACCAGCCATAGCTAAAGGCAAAGTAGCCTCGCCTAGTACCCCAGTCTTGATCAAAAGCCCACAATCTCGCAAATTCAAATCCAATTTCCCAGACAACGCATCAAGATTACTCTGCATCCGAAGTTTGCCTTCATATTTCTCCCCCACACAAAACTCAGCCAATTCAATAACCTCCTTCAGTGTCTTAGATACTGACTGCAATTGCTCCTTGCAAAGAGCATTCTTGGAAAAGCATGGATGGCTAGACAGGTCTGATAAACGTGACGGGATCTGCTCCAACTTTGAAATGATCATCTTCCACCGACCTGGAAATCCCTTAACCTCTCTTGCCTTATTAAGTGCCAATGGAACAAGCTCCCGTGCATGTGATAACCATTCTTCAGCAGACCGGGTACCGGTCAAAACCTCATTGCCACCATTCTCCACCATGATTTCAATATGGGTATTGATCAAATTGGCGACCAGAGCTCAACCACCTGAAATTTGAAGAAAACAAAGCCTTGTAAGGATTAAACGGATAAGAAAATGCGAAGTAAAGATATGTGCATATAAAACTAAAAAGGCAGTGGAGCAGTTGCAATCATAAAAACATAAATTATGTATCAGGGCTGCAATTAAATAATATCAGCTATAATAAAACAATTGGGCCAACATCAAGAGCTTCGAGAATCTTGTATGATCACAGCGAGCTTGCTTTGCTGAAAACCATATCCGACCAACCATATGGAAATACCTAAAAGATGCCCAAGGAGTCCATCTTACTGTTGGTAAGTGATCATTAAATGCCCAAACGAAAATGAAAATCCTAAAAAAATAAGATTTATAATGATCATTGAACTTTATAATATGAAATTGTTGATGACAATAAAAGAAGTTGCTTTTAAAGGCTAAGCAGTGCCGTCCAATTAAGAAGCCGTAGTTGGCACATGTTTCTTTTGTTACAAATTTACTTTTTCAACCATGACCATGGTGACTGTGATATCATATTAGCTTACTGGATTTCACTAACTTGATTTTGATCGACATCCAAGGGTCAAGATTTCTTGGAAACAGACTGGGAAAGTTGGGATTCTTAGCTTTGTTGCCATTTTTCCTCATAAATGAAGCTAGGTGGGTAGAGAGAGAGGAAGTTAGACTTTACTTTGAAGAGAAGGCTCCAGTCTCTATCCCAACTTGTATAACTAGAGTGTGTTTAACTTCAACAAGATGGACCACACCCCACAAATTATTTTCAAGGAAAATTCAAAGAAAAAATTCTGAAACAATACCTCAAGTTGATTTGACTTTGATTAAAAATTCAAATGGTTCCACCATTGACAGCCACAAGCAATGAGACAATGCCCCCTTCTCTCTCTCTCTCTCTCTCTCTCTCTCTCTCTCTCTCTCGCTATCAGTCCCTTCTGTTCCTGCAAGCACAAAAGGGAAACAATGATACCCAGAACTGAAATTAATGGGATAAATATCTAGCTATGAAGTATCAGTGAAAACTGATTATCACAAAATCCAGAGAAAATGAAAAAGAAATTAGCTTTTTTACATTCTGAAGTGGAGGGGTTAAAGAAAGCATGAAAAAACAAGCCAAGAACCAACCTTTAAGACTCAGAAAGACAGAAACGTGTCTTCTTTTTTCTTTAAAAAGCAACCCACTATAGCTTGCCCTTCAAACCTCTCTGTTTTTTCTGTGACCAAGTGTCAGCAACCCAGATCAAATTGACCTTCAAACCCCTCCCTTTCTCTAAAACCCTCTTCCCCTCTCTTTACGAATTGCAGCCCAACTCAGCAATGCTTCCAAAATCAGCAATCAAAGAGCACCTGGATCTTAATCTCTCTCTTTCTCACTCAGAAACTACCCAGAAACGATTTCTGTGTGCTATTAGAGAAACAGGACGAAACGGTCGAAATCCATTAAAAAACAGACACAGACTGATAAATAGAAGACGAATCTTCGACACCTTGAGGATGCTCAATTTCAAACTGAACCCACTTCAAATTTTCGAGCTTTTTTTAACACAACCAGACAAGAGAAATATATACACGTATAAAATCCCATTCACATTCAAATTTCTCTCTCTAAATGAAAATGACAAAACTCTGTCCCTCTCTCTAAATGGAAGAAAATAATTAAGAAAAGAAAGTATCTTTTCACTGTGTATTGTGGAGAGAGAAATGTGTGCTCATGCTTCAGCCTTCAGGCAACAGGCTTTAAATGTCGAACATGATGCAGGATCGGACGGCTGTGACTACGAGTGGGACAGAAAATCCGACCGTTGCCTATAGTGTAAATTTTGAATGTTCTTTTAATTATTCGAATTGTTACGTTACCGAAGTGATTACGTGGAATTGTAGCCACGTGTGAGGTGGGGACGGCTTGTGACTTTTCAAGATGGTCACTTCCGTGAGAGGGATAGTTCGTTGGGAAATGACATGTCAGTGAAGTTACCTATATAACCTTTTATATGGTTCACGGAAGGTTGAAGATCTTTTGAATGTGGTGTGGAAGATGGATGTGGCATCATCTCAACTTCCTTCAATTAAGAAGATTACTAATATATCATGGGGAAACAAAAGAGAAAACCTTAATGATGTGCAAAAATAAACCTCCAAGCTCAAGGCTTATTTACAAACATTATTACAAATCGAAATTTCTTTTAACGAGCCATGGTCTAAACTACTCTAATTTATAAGAAGTAAAATCAAATTTGTGGTGAAAATGAGTGGGTAAATTGTCGTCACCAAATGACCTTACTAATATATTTCAAATTTATTTTATTTTCTAACTAAATTGGTGACCAAGGTGTTTGCCTCAGTGGTGAGGTCCCTACCCTTCCCCCCTTGGTCACTCGTTAGAATCCCAGGATAAGTGCTGCCCCTCCCCAATGCAATGTATCTATCGCTAATTCTAAAAACAAAACAAAAACTAAAAAAACTATGGTTGATATGACTATAATAAATTCATGCTTGTGTCTTTTAGGAATTCAATCATCAATCGGGAAAGTTTGGAATAAAGGAAAGAATGAATAGGTATGAGATGAATTGTTCTCTAATTAATCTAATTCCTAATTTTTCATGTATTGAATTATGAATTTTAATTTTGGAACTAACTTGATATTTTTTCCCTTTTGTGCTAGTAAACACATGAGAAGTCAATAATCAAAATAATTAAAATGCCAAAAACATAGTGGAAGTTAGGAATCAAAATGATTACAATGCCAAAAACATGCAACAAAAAATAAGAATAGACAAGACAAGGAGATTGGTTCAGTCACTTAGGTATAGACATAAATGGTTGTATTTTTACTATAAAAAGAAGCAAAAATACACCAGTTTTACATGATTCACCGTAAGACAAGAAGATTAGTCCAAAGTCATTTAGGCTAACATTAAATTGTTATGTTTGTATTATAAGAAGAAGAAAAATTACATGAGTTTTACCTGATTCACCATAAAATAAGTCTTCCAAATCCATTTCACGATGGTTTAAAGTTACTATTTAACAAATTCCGAATTCATTTAGGTGGAAGGATTTTAAAGGAAGAATTTAATTGACAATAAAGCTAGATTAATTTAGTAAACTATAAAACATATGATATACTCATGTATGGCGAATCATGATGACTTGAGAATTTGGATATGTGTTTCTTTAATTTTATTTTATTTAGCATAGTTACTTTTATGTTCTAAATTTGGTTGTAAATAGTCTATGTATGTAGTTGTCTTTCAGTTCTTTTTTTTTTTTTTTGGGGTGTGGGGATTATATTTTTTTTGGGTTTTTTAGCAATGTCCCCTCAACTATACATAGACTCTATTCTACTTTGCCCTCGCAACTTTTAATTTGGTTTTGAGCCTCCTTAATATTTCAATTTAGGTTGTTCCTTCGTCAAATTCAGGAGTATTTCTTCCATTCAAGTTAGGATTTGGTTTACTCCACTTAAACCCTAATTGACTCAGCCCATTCTACCTTCAAATTGTATTTTTAGTGGACTAAAAAAAATCAAATGAGGTTTGAATGGAAGAATGGGCCGAGTTAATTAGCGTTTAAGTGGGTCAAATCAAATCCTAACTTGAATGGATAAAAAAGCCCTTGAGTTTGACGGAGGAATTAGCAAATTTGATGAACGGGGACACATTTGAAAGATCAGAGGAATTGTTCAACAGGCAAAATGGAACAAGGTTTATAATCTAGGGTGCATTAAGGGTGGGCGCGGTTCCGGTTCGGTTGCCGATTTTCATCTCAAACCGGAATTGAAACCGGTATTATTTAACCGGTCCGATTTGGTCCGATTTAAGCAAAAAAAATTTCAAAAACTGGCCGGTTCGGTTCTACCATTTCCGTTTTAACCGGTTTATTAATTTATTATTATTTTAATTTTTTTAAAAAAAATTTTTTTTTATTTTTTTTAATTAAAAATTTATAATAAATAACTTATTTTTTTGGCTTAAAAATTAACAAATAATCCAATTCATGCATTTAGAAATTTTTTGAAGTTGAATTTGGAAAAATAGTGATTATAACATTTAAAATATGAGATTATATTTTAAAAATTTGTAAATAAAAAAATATAAAAAAATATGACCGATTCGGTTTTGGTTTCGTTGGTGCCCTGTGTAGTGTAAAACCTAAAAAAAAGGTTCCCTTGCCAAATCCTTGTTTTCGATTTGTTGACTTTTTTGATCAACCAATTTTTTTTTCGATTTTTTTTTCACCGGTTCGGTTGGATGTTCCGTTTTCCGGTCCCCATGCCCACCCCTAGGGTGCATCACTAAAATTTTCTCTATTTTCTTAATAATATTATATGAACCGGCTTAAAAAATGATAAAATTATTTTTATTGACATTTCTATGGACTGTCAAATGGACACTTAACCCATCAACTTCAAATTTACCATTTGACATTTGACATTTGCCAAATGATGGCACCCAGTTGACTATGACGGCTCATCATTGCTCAAAAGAAAAAGAAAAAGAAAAACAGTTCATGGTATTATTTCTCACTGACTTTTTCGGTTGTGGCTGGGATTTTTGCTGAATTTGAGTTTAAATTAATCAAGTAGTAAATTGCTTTTGCTAATAATAAAGTAATGAACTAGTCGTTGGTTAAGGTGGTAAACTGTCCTTGTTATTTTGTCGGCTTTCAATTTCAAAATGGCTGCAGGAAACAAAGCAAAGCACCCAGCTTTTGGGAATTGATAAATGGGGCCTACTGATTAGAGGAGGAGCCTAAATTGAAATTAGGGTTTGAGCGAGTGGATCTAGACAAACGACTTGAGCTTTGGCCTTGCGTGGCCGGGACGTGACGCTGTCGGCTGTCGGCTGCCGGCTGTGTATCCTGTACACGTTCTCTTGTCCTTTTCGCGCTCCACTTTTCTCTACCATTTCCTCCCTATGGGCTACAACTAGACTTCCCATACCAGCATTTGGCGATGGCACTTCCAATCATGCTTCTCTATTTTTTTAGTTAAATTTTAACTAAAACATAAAAAAAATGATTTTAAGAGCTTTCTATAAAACTTAAACTTTAATCATACTCTCTAATTTAGAGAGTTATAAATATTAGAATTTTTTTTAAATTTGTTCATTTCTATTAAAAAAATAATATAAAAAATAACTAACAATAATTAAAAGTATAAAATACTCATTAAATAAAGCAACATTAAATTATAAAAAGTCACTATAAGTTCTTTCTCTCTTCTCAAATTTAGGAACTCCTAAAGATTTTCATATTTTAGAAAGTCGATAGGGAGAATGATTAGAGTTGTATTTTTTCAAATTCTCCCTAAAATTTATCTAAGGAGGTGATTTAAGAGCCCATTGTGGATGCTCTAAACCCCATGAGTTATGATAACGACAGTCACCTAAGTCTAAGAGGTTGGTTTAGTTAGCTGTAAGGCGCTAAGTGGTTGCCTCAGCTGTACACCGTTAAGTATTGTGAGAGCCACCTACATCCGCCACCCACTTTCAAGATGGATCATTTTACTTTTGAGTTACACCTCCTGTCATAGACTCATGTCAATGCAGCATTGAGATGAGAGAGCAGTAGGTAGATGCAATTTTCAAATTATGTTGTACGTAAAAAGAGAGTAAAACGAGGCATGAACATTCGAATCCAACAGAGAAATTGAATAAAATACCAAACATACACAACCCAAGAGTGGTGGTTTCAGGCTGGACCTAGGTAGCTTCAAAAATGTCGAAAATTGCCTGTATTTGATACCCCAAACCATGTGTAAACAACTAGCAAGTAGCAAGTTTATTAAATTATGCCCGAAGATGGTACAAATTCTAACTTCAAAAAATTTAAACCCATCTAATTCCAGGATACAAAACCCAAGAATCACTCCCTGTGCAAAGTAACAAAAAAGACTGTTCTATCTCCTCCCAAATCTATAAAGTGAGCCTTCTTTCCAAGTCCAAGGAAAAAACATGGATATATTTTTAAACTGAGGTGCAACCTCCAACATTCATGCCAAACTAGGCTTACGAAATAACAATGATACAGATTGACCTTACCCTCACTAGCTACCGTACAACTGAGAACTTCCAAGTTTAAATTTATAGAAAATAAACTAAAAAACAAATAGAAATCAAACACAAAGTCTCATAAACCATGATTGGCTACTTAATAAACTTCCGAATTTATCACTTTGAAAACATTTTAAAGTTCAAACTCATCATATCTCTGAATACTAACAACAAAGGAATAACCAAACTTCAGTTGTCAACTACGAATGAAAGAGAAGACCAGCTAACCACTACAACGAGGCTCCATCCTGCTGGTTCTCAGGAACGGGATCTTTCCCGTGGTGGGGGTGAACGGCTGCAGTATCAACAATAAAAAGGTTACTCAAAATGGGGCTACCATATGTAATATATTCACATATAAATACAACATTGACAAATCAGAAGGAAATGCAAACGGAAATCACTCATGTTAAAAGAGATGAATACTATTTGTGCCCTCTAGCAATTAAACACATAGTTGAACGTGATTTTATTAATGCATTGCAACACCCCCCACCTCACCACACCCCAAAAAAAACAAAAAAACAAAGTTAATAATTTCGGGATCTAAAAGCTCGAACCTGCGGTATCTATCATTGACTGGGCTTGCACCTCTCTCATAACTGGGACTTCTTCTTGGTTCAGGTTTAGAACTTGGACGGGATCTATCATTGACTGGGCTTGCACCTCTCTCATAACTGGGACTTCTTCTTGGTTCACGTCTAGAACTTGGACGGGATCTATCAATGACTGGGCTAGCAGCCCTCTCATAACTGGGACTCCTCCTTGGTTCAGGTCTAGAACTAGGACGGGATCTATCATTGATTGGGCTTTCAGCTCTCTCATAATCAGGACTTCTTCTTGGATCAGATCTAGAACTTATACGGGAGCCATGGCCATAATCAGGGCTAGCCCTATCTCTGCGGTATGGACTTGGAGATCGCCCACGATCATTGCTTCTTCTTTCAGGAGACATGTCACGGCCCCTTCTATCAGGGCTGTGTCCATTTCTTCTATCATCATCATCACGAACAGCATATTCCACAGAAATAACCCTGTCCATGAACTTGCTGTACCTCAAAAAGAAATTAATTAAAGTTAATATGAAGCAAGTTGCAAATTGTTGAGATGGATTCATACAGAATATCTTTTGCTAAATAAAACCATCGAGAATATTATCTAAAAGTAGTTGTCTCTTCTTTTAAAATGTTAATTCAAAAGGGAAAAAGTAAAATCTCAAGAACAAATTTATAGGACTTTTTTTAACGACAATCCCAAAAAGGTCGTTTCATTTTCTTTGCAACCACATATACTAGCTTCTTTAATGTTTACACTAAGCTGCTGCAATGAAATGCCTACAAATGAAATGGTTTTTCACTCAATCAAAACTGAATTTCCTACAGAAGTTAGACCCATTCTCCCTTTTAAGTCACTCCCAAACAATCATATGCTGATATGGTTGTCCAAAGGTAAAAACCTTGGAATTTGTAAATCAAGCAAACATCATTCTAGAAGTTATCGAGGAAAATAGAACCTTGAATTTGTTGCCTCCAATGCTTTGGTAGCATCTTCCTGTGATTCATATTGAATGAATGCAAAATTCCTTCTAATCCTTATGTTCACTATTTTTCCGTATGGATCAAAGTGCCTCTCCAGATCCCTTGTCCTGGTATGGATTGGATCAAAATTGATAACAAACAAGGTTTTCGAGGGCTTCGTGTTCGCTGAAGGTCTTCTTGAATCAACGGGTTTCCTAATCCCTCTTTCATGCTTCAATACAGAATAAAATGTGATTAAATGAGTGCAAATTCTGACAAAATAATCAAGTAAATCCTGTGACTTTGTTTATCCATTTGATCTTGTGTAATACCAACTTATATAAATGAGAGGAGTCGAGCAACATGAAGCAGTTACAAACATATGTACCCTTTGCACGCATAAGTTTAGAAAATATAGCAAGGACGTATAGGGAATATGGTTTTGACCAACACACTCACAATATTAAAATTATGTAAAGGTTTAGGATCGTGCTCTGTGCGATGCCAAAATGCTCAGCAACTACGCTATGAAAGAGACCATAATGTGATAAATCATTTTGTTGGAACCCAACTGTATCATCGATTTTACCTTGGTCCACTCAATACGAAGTCGGCGTCCCTTCCTACCAAATTCTGTCCTGTCAAGTCTCCGAATTGCGTACTCAGCATCTCGTTCATCATCCATATAGACAAAAGCAAATCCTATTTAACCAATATAGATTGAATAAATCTTATTAAAACCAGCGTGGTAAGTAACCAAAGCACGTAAAACAAAGTCACCAAAACAATTTTATGCAAGTTTATTAGGCATACATGTTTTTTTTTAAATATAAGGAAGACATCACCATAGAGTCTATGAGGAAATGTTGACTTCTCAAACACTAATAAAATTATGTGCATACAAAATCATCTGCTAGAGAGTAACACAAAACCTGCCAGTGGCTGCGATATCATCATGGAATCTATGTTGGAACATGTCGGAAATTGAACACGGAGCAAAATTCATGAGGAATGAAAAAGCAATGGTGTCTGAGGTAAAGTAGGATGGCAGGACTAGGGCAGATCAGTTTAATTCTTCTGGAAAAATACAATAAGTGAAGCTTGGGCACATGCTACAAAAGAAATGCAGATAAGCGGACCCATCCAAGAAGAGCATGGACATTCCAAGTAAACCCTGCGCCAAAGAAATTCTTGAGTATGCGGGTTTACACTGCAATAAAAAAGTAACCTGCTTCTCTGAAGGGAAAATAGTGTGTACACCCATCTAAATAATAAGTTAAGGAATAACATATTGACCCTTTTGAATAACAGCTAATTTTCTTAGTAAATATGCCCTCTGTTGAATTTACTCCAATCTAACAGCCCAGAGAAAGAGCTCATGTTTCTTAAAATAAGGATATGTACTGTCCACTGCATTCCCACCCCTACAGTTCTCCTTAAAGACAATCTCTCATAGATTTTCAATTTACAGGAGAAAGGGAATTTCTACATGTCAATATGTTGTGAAGAAAAGGAGAAAAAAGGCCAAGGAATACAACCAGACTTCATATTTCTGTATGTATTCGCTTATATACAAAAAGGGTCAATGAGCCAAATCTTGAAATGAACCTTCTTCAGGTTGTACACCATATTTTCCTTTCTAAAACATATCCAGGAACCCCACTATGTCTCAATACAAGAGGAAACTCTTTTTATTCACAAATAAGGTCGGAATAGATTTTCAGACACAGCAGAAAATCCTTGTTAGCAGCTGACACATCTTCATGATGACAGAATTCCCCTATTAAATTACTCCATTGCTGTTAAACCATATGTATTCTATTTATCTACCCGAATCTGTATCATCTCATAGAGCTAAATATATGGTGCCCAAACCTCAATCTCCACTAATTCATACAGACCATATCCCAGTAGGAAGATTCAGCCATGCCCCACTTCAGATTTCACCACAAAAAACAACAGCTTGAAAAAGCTTTAAGGCTTTTATCTTGGCCGCCAAATGCATACCCAACAAACACAACAGAAAATTTGAAGTAAACCAAACAACCCAGTACTACAAGTATGCTACCAACAGCCAACGAAACTAGTACTTTTGATCGAGAACTAAAACAGACCATGATGAAAACACAGCAAAAAATAAGTTATTTAATCAGAAAACTTATTTACCAGACTTAACATCCACCCTCTCAACTTTCCCATATCTCCTGAAAAGCCGCTCAACATCCCCTTGCCGTGCATCAAAATCCAAGTTGCCGCAAAATATTGGCCTCATTTCTTCAAGCTTCAAAGTTTTCAAGCCCTTCCAGATGCAATAACAGGACAATTAGGTAAACACCTTGTGTCAGTGGCATTTATACAAACACTTAGTGAGCTCTCCAACTCTTAAGCAACACAAAAACACAAGCAAATGCACCACACCGAAAAAACACAAAGGGAAATTTCAGAAAGGAATATATTTTTGACTTGATCAAGTAGGTGTATGATTATGAAGCTTAATTACACAAAGTGTTAGTACAAGAAGTCAAAGTGGGGATCTTAATAGTTACATCCTAAAGCAAACAGGCACAATCAAGTAATAATAATAAGGGTTCAAAAATGGAAAAAAGCTAGATCTGCTGAACATATTTGACGAAAAAGATCCGACCTTTCATACCTTAGAGTCTTTGGGAGAGAGAGCTCAGAGAAACCCTAGGAATAATTGGACGAACGGCTCTGGAATCGCTTTGGGGAGCTCCTGCACAATTCGGACAGTACGCGTAAACAGAGGCAAAGCCAGTCGAACGGCGACGTATGATATGAATCCCTATTAGTTTTTAGCAAATTAGGCCGAAAGAAAAGAGTAATAATAAAACGGAACAATTATTAGAATATTCACTATTTGCTCACTGCACCCTAGGTCAAAATTTTCAAAATTCCCATTTTACCCTTGTATGATTTGAAGTTGGTAGAGTTTTGTTTTTGTTTTATTTTTGCCCTTTTTCCTTGTATTTTTGACGTGAGTGGGTTGATCCCGACAATTCTCACTAAATATTTCGTTCTTGAGTGGGTTGAAAGGTGTTGACCGGATGGTACTGGTTAGTTCGAAGGAGATCTTCATTATTTCTGTACATCACGATTTGTATTTATTTCTTTCAAAATATTTAGAATGGATGGTCGTTTCCCGTTGAATGGATGGCCCGGGGTTGTTGCAGTCTTGCAAAAGGGTATTGATTGGATGTTACTAGTTGGAAGGAGATATTCATCCTTTCCTTAGGATTTTTTTGCTTACCACTTTAACTCAAGGTATATTTTCATTATTATTTTCAACATTTGATACGTGTCTATTGCTAGAGAGACTAACTCGTATATCAACTTTATAATAGAAGTAGAGCCCACCAATATAAAGGATCTCATCTCTATTAGAGTAAAAAAAAACTTACATGTAATTAAGATAGCACTATTTTGTTATTCCCAACCAATAAAACAATGACACGTGAAAAAGTTATCCTATATATCATTGCTTTATTGGCCGGGGGATAGCAAAAAGTGATATCCCCGTAACATGAGAATTTCTCTTATTAGAGAGATTGCGCACAAGTTAGTCTCTATAGATGATTTTCGTAACATTTTCTGTAAATCACATTTTGCATTTATTTTCTCAAGATATTTAGAATGGATGGTCGTTTCCCATTAAATGGATTGCATTGGGTAGTTGCAGTTTTGCAAAAGGGTGTTGACCAAATGTTACTATTTGAAAGGAGATATTCATCCTCTTTGTAATTATAGTTTAACACATATGTAAATCATATTAACATGTGTTTGTACCATATCTGACCCTCCCCTCATTAAGTGACACGTGGATCAGAGAAACTCCCAAAGTGCCCAAGGCTTCGGACAATCGGCATCGGCTCCGATGATCCTGTCTCAAATCAGGCAAGCCACCGCTACAGTACCTACAATCGGTAGCCTCTACCGATCCTTCATAATCAACCTCGATGTACCCGCCCGAAATATTTAAAGACTCGTGTCAACCTCATAGAGCCCTCCCACGAGTCCCACATCGAAATTAAGTACTAAGAGCATACAAAATGCACTCTATAAATAAGCCCCTTCACTACAACACAGAGGTAAGACTTTTCAGCTTGACTTTTATACTAAATATGTTGTCAACAGGAAAGAGCTCTTAGAAACAAACTTACTTTGGCATCTGGAGGGTCTTAGGCTTGTTCCAAACCCTTTGTAGACCTTACGAGTCTCAACTTCCCCTTATTCAGGATCAACATCCGAGGACAGGAGGAATCTGCATCTAACACTCAATCGATCCACTAGATCGTCCATCTCACTTGTAAGTTGCACTCATCTCTATCTGTTCAGTTTTAGTGCCAACAACATGAAAGTAAGAATTTATACTTTCAAAAAAAGAAGTAAGATGCTTTTTGTAATAAAATTTGGTGTTTACTTTTTAAGAAGTTAAGGGTTGTTTGGTATCCTAATTGGATCTAATTTTATAAGCTCAAAAACATATTTAAAGTTTAAAACCACAAAAACCCGTTTGGTAAGCCCATTTTTAAAAACTCAAACTCAAGAAAAACTAAAAAAACCATCCCATTATTAAAAACAAAAAAAGTGAGATTTTATAGTTTTTTTTCTCTCTCCTTCCTCTCCCGTCTCTCCTTCTCTTTCCTCCCTCTCCAATCTCTGTCTCTCATTCCTCTTGTCTCTCTCCTCTCTCTCTCCTCCCTCTCTCCTTTTCCTTTGTTAAGTTCAATTTGGGAATCTAGGATTTCTGATTTTCTAATTTTAATTTTAATTTTTTTATATCTTAAAAATAGTTTGGAGTTCAATACCAAACAAGTTTTTAAATCTTAAAATCACTATTTGAAAACTCATATTTTAAAAAAGAATCATAGTTTTTGAATTTACTTTTTTTGAGTAGGATATCAAGACCTAAGTTATTAAACAAAGGTCAAACTATAAATTTAGTCTATGTAGCTTTTGGCGATATTCCATTTTATTCTATGTAGTTTTAATTGTTGTGATTTAACTTATTTAGTTTATTATCTATTGAAATTTAAGAGCAATTACTTAATTCTTTTTAAAAAATTCGACAAAATTAACATGTGAAGGCAATGTGGGAGGTGTTTTACGCTTCTAGAAAGTCCATCTTAGCCTTACATATGTTACTTGCATTCTAATTCTATTGAAAATTTTGACAAGTAAGAGACTTATAGCTCTACACTTGATGTTCTATGTTTGATTTCCCTTTCTCCCAATATCACTTGTATAAACAAAAATAAAAATAAAATAAAAAACAAAATTAAAACATTATCCTTAATCACAACAGTTGGTTATAGTGTTTTATTTTTTGTCAAACACTTGGTAAACTAGTTATTTTGCCACTCTTGCTGAAATTGCAGGATCATAATCATAATTTCAATAGTTTTCTATTTTCTCTTTGGCTGGAAATAATGATAAATATATCTCCTTAAAAAAAAAAAGTTTTGTAAATCTTTCTGCATATTAAAATAAATAAATAAATATAGAAAAAAATAGGCACAAAAACTAACATGCATTAGATCTAACGCTCCCGCCATAGTAATCCCTCTCAAGCTCTCTCATTCTCTATTCGCATCTTCAATGGCAGACCCAGCGCTACACCCAGAGACCCCAACCCGCCACCAAACCCAACCCCTCAAGCAAATCGCAATAGACTACACCCCGGAGGCCTGCGCACACTGCCCAGACGCCAACACCGTCACCCTCACCTACGACCACCGCGGCGGCGCACGGTGGCGCACCACCACAAGGTTCATCTACGGCACCTTCAGCTCCCTCATTCAGTGCCCACGTGGCAACACGAGCGGCCTCAACTTCAACATCTACCTCTCGTCCCTGGAAGGTGACAAGTCACAGGACGAGATTGACTTCGAGTTTTTGGGCAAGGACAGGACAATTGTGCAGACTAACTATTACATTGGCGGCACAGGTAACAAAGAGGAGTTTCATGATCTGGGTTTTGATTGTTCTGATGAATTTCGTTTGTATGTGATCAAATGGGGTCAGGATTTGATTGAGTGGTTGGTTGATGGGAAATTGGTGAGGAGGGTAGAGAGGAAAAAGGGTGAGGCTTTTCCTCACAAGCCTATGTATTTGTATGCTTCTGTTTGGGATGCTAGTTATATTGAGGAGGGGAGGTGGACTGGCAAGTACATTGGGTGTGATGCGCCTTATGTTTGCCTCTATAAGGACATTCATGTTCCTGTTGGAAGTGCTGTGGAGGGTTAAGGTTTGTTTGGGTTTGGCAAAGTTGGATGCTTTGAAAATCTAAATAAAATGGTGGGTTGTTTGTTTTATTTTTTGATTGGTATGGATGATGGAAGGACGGAATTGATGTTATGGGCATGTTTGTTTGCCAGATTGGGAAAATGGGTTTGTCGTTTATTTTGTGCAACTGTGTTCGATGTTATGCATTTGTTTTTGTTTTTCCCTGATATGGTGGACAGAGGAAATGGTGTTTTCTGGTGTCAAAGTGGATGCTGGCTTGTTTGATCTGGGGGGATGACATTTTTTTTGTACTAAAATATTTCTTAATGGTAACTTTTTTTTCCTTTAAGTTTGTTGAGGATGCCTTTTACTCTAATGTGTATATAAATATATATTTGGATTTAGAACTGCCTTTCTTTGTCAAAATATATGTGATTTTGCTTGGGGCAGAGAAGGAAATTAAAGTAAATGTATATGAATGGATGGTGACAAATCAGTGGGGTTGGAAAAGTTGGATGATTTTTTATTTAGCTGAGAAACAGATATAGATGGGATGAATTAGTTGCAGTTTGTTGTGTGTCTTGATCCCAAGAGTGACACAAAGTACATATGCTGACTCTTAATTAGTAAAATGGTCACTTGTGTAGTTGGTGTGGTGTGGAAAAATATGAAATATCCAATAGGATTTGGCTGGCTGTTTTGACATTGATAAGGCCACGCAAAATAGTGATGTAAGATGAGATTTATTCTTAGTTGACTTCAAAAGTGGTATGTTTCTGATTGATTTTGTGCATACGCATGTGTTTTAGCCCTGCTGTCTATTCATGGGACCATGTTTGATTTGCTTGACAATAAGTTTATCCTCATCCCACTTGCACACTATACTTTTAATGCTGCTAATGGGAAGGCCACCTTCAAAAGTGTTAACTTCAGAAGGATTTGAATTTTTCATGTGAAATTTTACTGTTTGGTTATGTGTGTCTGTGTGTGCACTGGGTTTACAGTGCTATTTTTTATTATTTATCTATTGAAAGATTGGATATTTTGATTGCTTATGTTGTTGTCTGCTTTCTGATGATAGTGTTGGTACTTACTTCATTGGTTTTCTTTTCATTTTGGGAACTTTTCTGTTGAAAGTTTTACTGTAACGACAGGTAGTTTAAATTTAAATTTTGAAAAGCTTTCCCTTCTATTCATTTAGTGTCTCATGTAGTTGCTTTTGAATTTTTGCAATTGTGACACGAATTTGAGAGCATTTGTGTTCTGTGCACTTTTTTTGTCCTTCTGTTTATGGTGACTCACAGGGAGCCTTGAATTTTGTATGGAAGAAGGTGCAGAGATTGGTTGGTGCACTTTAGTTTGGCTGTTTCTCTTTGGAAATGGCCATTTCTTTAGTGCAGAAATCACTAACAACAAAGAATGATTGCTTGAGTAACCTATAAGAATGGAATTGGTATAATTCCAAATATTTTGGAAACCCACATAGAGGAATAATAACTGTAGCCGCTGAAGGCATGAACCTTTTTCATTTCATTGGCCTGGCTTAAGCAGATGAATGTGCAAAGAAGCTGCATACAAGTTTTTCCAATCATTTTTGTTTTTGTGCCTTCTAAGTCATCCTTTGGCAAGCCTGAGGGAAATAGCTAAGCAAAGTAATCATTGACATAGAGAACATTGCCCTTTGTTCAATTTGAGCAAAACTTAATCCTACATGTCTTTTTTCTGTCACTTCAACTTGTTTAGGAATTTAGGATGAAAACTTTCATAGTTCTTCTATGAAAACGCATTAACCATACATGTGGAAATTTACCGCAAATGCCCTTCAACAGTGGACCTGAAACAAAGGTTAAGACTTGAGAGACTGGAAAAACTACTGAGAGCATGAGGTGAGAAAAATTGAGAGGAAATAGAAATTGCCAAAGTGAGATGAAGTCAATTTCGGTAGGCATGAGTGGTGCAATTTTTTTTTTGATACAAATGATATTATATTTTAATATAATCTAAATTGCAGAGAATTTGAACTTGAGTGCAAAGTGTGGAGCACATTCCCTCCTACCAAGACTAAGTCTATGTTTACAACTTATTATGATCTCATAATGTGCCATAGCCAAACCATTACGTGTCAACTGGTTTTGGTGGGATTCAACCATTAAATATTTAGTCTTTGTTTCTTTCTTCTTCTTTTTTTTTTCCTTTAAAATAAAGTCTTTGTTTTATATTCTTTTGGGAACCGCACTTTTCTTAGAGCGCAAATAACATTGTTAGTGCAACAATGTTACAATCCTGTGTTAGAATGCAAATAATATATTGTCATTAGAGCATAAAATAATTTGTGGGTAAATACATATCTAACGTGACGTTATTAATTCACTCATCGTTATATAGATGCCACCTCCATGTGAGTGTGTTGCCGAGCATCGGCACCCAAAGACTTTTCTCCTCATGGAGCGTGGCCTTATTTGTTTTTCCCTTTTTTTTATGTGCCAAAAAGTACACATATAGCATAGTTGTACCAACATCAGATGACTAGTACTATATAATAGGATGGAATCATGTGTTCCATCCCAAAGATATTACACTATGAAGAAGATAGCTTTTTCTCCAAAGATTCATTCTCACGTTGGCTCCCTTCCAATCAAACCCAAGACGAAGACATAAAGGAAAAAAAATGATGTTTCTTTAAGGTGACAAGTGTTGATCTTTCAGAAATCAAAACAAACAAACAATAAAGCACATATGTTAAGATAAAATGGCCAAAAGAAGAAACACAAAGTTGGATGCTCATATGAGAATCCAAGTCCATAGAACAAGTACCTTTGACAGAGCTCCAAGTTTTCCTGCATTAGTTTATCTACTTTGGCCTCTTAGACTTAAGCAAGTAGCAAGCAACCAACACTTCTTCCCAGCCGTTGAACCACAACAAAGACAATGATTGGAAAGAAAAATACTAATGTAATAAACTATACGAATCCATCTTATTCTAGCCAGCTCATGACCAATGGCAGCGAAGAAAAGCGTTCCACACATTGAAATAAAATATTGGCCCTTCAATATTTGCAAAATTGCAGGAACAGACATGTGAAGATACTTTTTGGACCCAATTCTAAGGCCTTATCCAGAAGTAGTATGGTTGAGAAAGCACAGAAAATGCAAAGGTAAGAGGAGCAGAGGAGCAAGGACACACACAGATTCTCTTCTTCTCTCTACCTTAAACAAACATGGGAATCTTTACAAAATCCTCTCTTTTTTGTTTTAACTGTCAGATATATAACCCCTGTTATTATTTTGTTGTTGGGTCCCATTGAAACGGACCCCATATTAATGCGATTCCAAAGAGCAAGACAATGAACTGCCTCCACAACTCCCTTTTCTCATCTTCAACATCTATTGAAAGCCTCCATGACTTTGTTTTAAGCTTTGAGTCTACCCAAAGCGATTGAGATTCCAAATGGGTAGCTTTGTTTGTGACTGGTCTTCCTGAATCTTGCTTTCAAAACTAGCCATTTCTTCAGTGATTCTGATCTGGGTCTTTGTTACTCTTAATTTTTATTTTTTTTCCCCATTCCTTTGTTGTTTTAAGTTGTGGATTTTCATTGTTCTGGTGGGTTTTTTTTTTTCCAGCTTCCTTTAGTTGTTTGGGCATGTGAGTCTTTGTTTTGGTTTTGGGAGAGAGAAGTAAGAATTTGCAGATATGGGTTCGGGTATGAACTTGATCACTACTGTTATTGGTTTTGGTATGAGTGCAACATTTATTGTATTTGTTTGCACAAGAATCATTTGTGGCAGGCTAAGAGGTGGCGAATCACGGCCTATGTTCGAGATTGAATCAAGGATTGATGTTGAGCAGGTATGTCTGAATTGCCTGTCCTATATTTGTTTTCTCAGCTAGGAAATCTGATTTGAGGTAGTTTTCTCAATTATGAATACCTCTTATATCTGTATGTATTTTTGTTTTCAGTTGATTATGCTTGAATGATTGTTTTGTAACTGGGATCAATATGTGAGTTAGCTTCTCAGTAGCTTATTTGGGTAGGCTGGTTTGTGTTTCATGATTTTCATTTGTTTTGATGGCTTGTTATGTTCTTGTTTTGATATGAACTCTGCTGTAGTTGAGCGAGTCAACTCTGCTGTAGTTGAGAGAGTCAACTCTGCTATATGTTGCAATGTACTAGTTTTCCCTAGTGTGCAGACACTACAAATTACTGAAAAGAAAGGATAAATAAAAACTGGCGTGGCCTTGAACAATAGCTTTGATATTTGATTGTTCTATATTGAATCATACAAAGAACTCCTAAGTCTTCATGGTTTTTAGTTTTGATAACCCAAGAGACAGAATTGGTTTCCTTCAAGCCCTTTTGCATTTGTGTTCACTGCTACTGATGTCATTCCACCAAAACTTGAGAGTTTTTCGTGTTGTCATTATAACTTAAGTTTTGAGCACTGGATTCTAAGGTTTCATTGTTTGCTGGCAGCCAGAGCATCAGGCCAGTGGCCTTGAACAAGTTGTGGTTTCTGCAATCCCTACCATGAAGTTTGATCATAAAGCTTTCAGTTCCTTGGAAGATGCGCAGTAAGCTTTGCAATTTATTTTCTTCTAGTGCCTAAGGAATCTCCTTTGTTTCCCACCTAACCTTAAAATCTGATTTTAGTTTATTGAAAAGATCTACATTTATTATAGCTTACAGGACGTAAGTTTGCCGCTCTTTTTATGGAATGGCCTTGAGTTTTGGTAGTCATTTCATTCCTTTTGGACACTTGCTAGATTGAAGTTTAATCTTTATGGTCCTGCAGGTGCTCAATATGCTTGGGGGAGTACCAAGAGAAAGAAGTGTTGCGAATCATGCCCAAATGTGGCCACAGTTTTCATCTCTCTTGCATTGATACATGGCTGAGGAAACAGTCTACCTGTCCAGTTTGCCGTTTGCCATTAAAAGAATCCCTTGGAATAAAACATGTGAGATCAGCAACGTTTAGCATGCCTCGATCGTTTGATGATTCTGAGGTTTCAACTGAACATTCACAACTGTGGCTATTACCTGGCTCTGAGCGTTCAGCAGGTAACATTAGCAACCAATGGCATTCAGAATCTGCTCCTGGAAACCCCTCCGAACCGACTCCATCTAGAGAACCAGAAACAATGCCACGATAAAAAGAAAGAGTTTGATCCAGAGAACCAGTGAAAACCACATGGTAGGCCGGGTAGGTTTGGTTGGAGATTCTCATACCTTGCACAGAATGTTACTATCCGTTGTAGATGGTACGAGCGGCGGAGGTTGTGCTAAATCACTGTGACAAAACTCTGAATTTTTGCGTAGAAAGTTGGAAAACGGAGCTTACAAATATAATCTGATTTCTGTATATATAAAGTTTGTTCACAGAAGTAGAATGTTCATACTCTGTGTTTTGAGCCATTTTACTCACTATGAGAGTACATCTTTTCTAAGAATTCCATAATTGAACATACCAACTTCCAGAATTCAATTTTTATTGTTGTTGCAAGTCTGATAATTAACTAGGCCACAGGGAAAATTGGTTTCAAGTAACTGGCGATGTTGCAGGATCTTGTGAGGACCAAACACCAATTATTTTAGAGGTTGCAACTACAGATGGTTTGTAACCTTAATTGAAATGTCTCATATGGTATCATAGAATTGTAAAACGGGTTGGTTGGTACGAGTACAACAAAAAAATTATTTTTATACAAGCGATATTAGTGGAGTGAGATTTAACACATAATCTCGAATGCATAGATAATTGCTAACCATTTAAACTATAAATTCCTTATAAATTTAATCACAGGACCTTTAGTGTAAAAGTTAGTCCGATCCCAATAAATGTGGTATGGGTACAACTACAAGTAGCCATGTTAGGCCAATACATGACCTATTAAACATGGCATGGACACGAAATGGAATGTCAAATGCTCCACCAGATTACATGACTTTGGAACAGGTCTCGTCAGGCTTCTCCCCCTACGGTTAGGTTAGAGTTATCCCTAGTTTGAGTTGCCGTCCTTTTTAATGAATGATGAATCTCAAATGAGTTTCCTTAATAAAACATTAGCAAAATGTCTCTCAAAAAAATACAAAAAAATAAAATAAAATAAGCAAAATGAAGCATACACATGGAGCACATACATGAAAGCTGTACCAAATTCCATGAAACCTCAAGTGACCATAGCGAACACATCGTTGTCTTCCCCTTACTCCCACGACAGACACTAGAAACTCCAGAAACCAAAAGAAACTAGAGACCACATGGAAAAATCCAACCGAACCATTAGTAAAAGAAGCGTATAGAATTTTACATAGAGGGTGATAATGGTGGTACACGTTGGGCTCTTACCGCTCTCTTCCTCTTGCTTACCTTCTCTGCCTCGCCTTCCTCGACTGTCCTCCACCAAGCACAGAACTTTTGCCAGTGAGTATAAACAAAATCTCATATTTCATTTTAGCTAATTCGAGCTCTAATGGGATCGTTGTTTGAGTTTTTTCATGAACAACCATGACTTAGTTGATGAAGTATGAGCCTTTTTGTGCCTATTGAATTGGTGTATTCTTATGTAGTTGAGCTAAATGTCAGTCATTTCGTGGGGTTTAAGAAAAATTATCCATTTTGTAATGAGTTCCCGGGTTTTTTTGAATGGTAGATTTGATGAAGTCTCTCTGTTATATGTGGGTTGTCTTGAATAATTGTTTTGTTTTCAATTCAATAAGTAGTCATTTGAATTTGGGGCTGTTGTTGATTGCAACTTTGATGAAGCTGATTTTCACTGAAATGACAGCTTTTAAGCTGTGTTGTCATGCCTCTATGTATTAGCTGATCCTCTGTCAAGCTGAGTTGTGTTTGATTAAATTCACCAGTCATAGTTATTTGGCAGTGGCGGTGGTGAGTGAGGATCCGGTTCGTGAATGGATTCTCTCAGAAGGAAATGCAACACAGATAACAAGAATTAGTCCAGTAGGAGGAGGTTGCATCAATCGTGCAAGTCACTATGACACTGATGCGGGTTCTTTCTTTGTCAAAACAAACAGGTTTTTGCTATCAAAATGATCACAAAAGTTGCTTCTAATTTGTTTTGGAAATTTCGGTTTCATATGCTGTTTGAATCCTTATTTCCATTTCGAAGTCATAAATATGTTTAGTTAAAGCATTGAATCAGGAGCATTGGGCCATCGATGTTTGAGGGAGAGGCTCTTGGTTTAGGTGCCATGTTTGAAACTGGAACAATTCGTGTCCCTAAGCCATTCAAGGTGTGGAAGTTTTAAAATTTGTTAAATTATCAAGCCAAAGTGGAATGTGAACATGAAGTCCATGACAATGCTTAAAGCTTAGATAACCTCTTCTTATGTGTTGTAGTTTGGGCCCCTACCTACTGGTGGTTCTTACATCATTATGGAATTTATTGAATTTGGTTCACGTAGAAGTAATCAGGTGAGGATGGGGAAAATTTTCATGTATTTATATCGGTGATAACAACTTGTAATCGAATTTTAATGGTATATTGGTACTCAGTCTGTGCTAGGCAGGAAGCTTGCTGAAATGCATAAAGCTGGAAAATCTGAAAAAGGTTTTGGTTTTGAAGTTAACAACACTGTAGGCAGGTAGTCTTTCTGGATCATGTGCATGTCTGCACACACACAACTATCGAAATTCAAGGAAAATTACTCAAGGCATATGGAACCGACACACTTTCCCTTGCAGTACTCCGCAGATAAACACTTGGTCATCAGATTGGATTCAGTTTTATGGGGAGCATAGACTGGGTTATCAGTTGCAGCTGGCACTGGACCAGTATGGTGATGGTACCATTTATGAAAAAGGTAAATATTGTCTATTTTCTTGATGTCGATGGTCAATCCCAAATCATGCCTAGTTCTGCTTACCCTTTAGGAAGATGATATAATTGGATAAGTCGACTGAAAAGAAATCATGAGCTAGCACCATATCAAAGTGCAATCCAACCTTTATTAGGATCTGAAGTTTGCTTCCAATTTTTGTACCTACTTCTTAGTAATGCAACTACCCACAAGTTTCAATGGGGAGTCCAGGTCTCAACTTTCAAATAATTTCTATCGAAAATGAGAAAAAAAAAGAAGAGTTTTATTTGGAGAAGTGCTTCCTCAATCACAGAAGATGTGATATTCAACTTTAGTTTGTGAACTCTAAGTATAATTTTAGTTTCTGGCATCTCGTTTTTTTTTCAAAGAAAAAGTATCTCCGAAGAAAAGTATGAGCAAGCACTGACATGTTTTTGCATGTAAGTTGGAAACTTGTTTCTCTTTTTTC
The DNA here is from genome assembly GCA_018703695.1 of Prunus fruticosa. Taxonomy (NCBI): domain Eukaryota; kingdom Viridiplantae; phylum Streptophyta; class Magnoliopsida; order Rosales; family Rosaceae; genus Prunus; species Prunus fruticosa. Next base: position 45,512,003 of record CM031918.1, on the reverse strand, counting down.
ACTCAACCTCTAGTTCAATGAAACTTTCAAAATTTGAGATGCCTTTTCTTCCAATATTATCATACGAAAATACTCTGAAGATTCATTTGTAACCACTCAAATCATTATAAATAAAAGTTATGTTTGCTGTTGGATTATCATGTTTAACAGGACAAAGATTGGTGAAGAGTATGGGACCTCTCTTTGATAATGTAGTGATTGAGCCATGCTTGTTACATGGGGACTTATGGAGCGGAAATATCAGCTCTGACAAGAATGGCGAGCCTGTTATACTTGACCCAGCATGTTACTGTAAGTTAAAGTTAGTTCAGATATCAGTTTGCTGTCGGATAGATCACTTGAAATCGAACTGTGTTGCTAATTGTTGAAGCCTAACCTATGTTTGTAGTATACAAGAAAATATGGTACTGGTACATACATTATTTCCACCCTTGATCTCGGGTATCTTCTGGGAGAGGACCAGTTGAAAGTCTGAGGCTCTCAAATCACTCCAGAACACGCAGACACACATTTTGATTGTCTCTGATTATAAAATGAATGATTAACGCAACATGTTTCATTATCTTGCATTGTGAAATATAGTGTGGCAACTGCTGTTTAAAACACTAAGTGCACTGTTCTTATCATTTGCATTTTATATAGATGGACATAGTGAGGCAGAATTTGGAATGTCATGGTGTGCTGGTTTTGGAGGATCTTTCTACAGTTCCTATTTCGAGGTAGGTCCTTTCTTTATCTCCTCTTTCTCAAAATAATCTATGCACTGTTTTTTCGTCTACCTACCCAGGCTCCCAATGTTCATGCAAAGGTGTTTGAGTGAGTGGCAGTAGCACTTAACCGTCAAAAGAAAAGATAAATCCAACCAAACCAACTGAAGTTGCTTCCTATTATCAACTCACATTTAAAATTTTAATTCTCCATGTCTTCATCAATGGTTTATTGTGTCTCCAGGTGATGCCCAAACAACCAGGGTTTGAGAAGAGGAAAGATCTTTATCTGTTGTATCATTACTTGAATCACTATAACCTCTTCGGTTCGGGATATCGTTCATCTGCAATGTCTATAATAGATGACTATCTTAGAATGTTAAAAGCTTAGACATTGTGTAAAGAATTACTTTTAGTCATCATTGTAGAAAAGCTCATCCGTATATGTCTTTGGCAGTACTGTTTCCACTTTTATGATCACCATTTTGTTTTTCTTCTTTTAACATCCTCCGCAAACAATTATGTTATTTGAGTTGTGCAGAATTAGATCCACCCCCCTTTCCTCTAGCAACACTTGGTATTTGAACTTGAAGTCTTTTAAAAAGAATAACATTTTATGCATGCTTTATACTAGTCATCTGGATAAAACATAAGCTTATGCTGGGTTTTTTTAATTTTTTTTATACACGCGATATTTTACTTTAATATAATCTAAAGAATGGGGACGGGATTCGAATTCGGGTGCAGAGTGAGCAGCACACTCGCTCTCAGCCAACTTGCCTAAACTTATGCTGGGGTTTTTTGTGAACTTGAAATGGAAGAATGGAAGAAGATTGAATTGCAATTATACCTTCATGGGCTCTTTGGTTATAATTGCAGGTACATTAGCTTAGTTGGGCTCTAATCAAAGGGTTTAGGCTAGCTGAAGTGCTATATTGTACTAATATATAAAGTTCAAATTTTGGTGTCGCAAAAAAAAAAAAAAGTGACTAAATTTTTAGGAAGAAACGTTTGGTTGCAATTAGGAGCAAAATTGTTTAAGAAGTTGTCTCAAACTAAAATAAAATAAAATAAAACTCTGGACAACAATGACTGCGAAGTGAAAAGTAACAAAAGGTCTCAAAAACAGAACCAACCAGTCATGGAAGAAGAACAGACTCAAACGCAGTCTCTCATTCTAATAAGAATCTTCCCCCTCTGAAGGCTGAAGCCCAATAAGCAAATAAGCCAAGAAGCCAACGCGCTCCAGAAAAGCAAACAACTTTTGAGAGAAGCAGAAACAGCAGTCATCACTTCCAGTTAAAGCCAACAGATTGCATGGTTGTCATAAAAAAAAAAGCCTACAGATTGATTTCTACTGATATTAAATCATTCAAAGGATTGAGACTTCTTCAATGGAATCCATGGGAGAGGCAGAACCAGAGCCTCAACCACCACCACCACCATTAGCAGACCTTATTCTCTCTCTAGAACAAGCAACCTACATGGCCAAACAGCTCCCCACCATCTCTGACCCTACATACCTTCTCCATATCTACTCTTCTCTCCACCAAGCCCAACACCACCTCTCAAATTTTCTCTCCACACCCCAATTCCCCCAACTCCAACCGCAGAACTCTCTCTTCTCCGCCACTGGCAACGAGCCGATGCAAGTCGGGGACGGGGAAGATGATGATTTTGATGATGGCATTGGAGAGGGGAATTCCAGGGCCGCAACAATTGACATGGTTGAGGAGCAGATGAGGGATTGCTTCATTAAGAACAAGCGGCCGAAAAGGCGGCTTTCGCCTTCTGCTGCAGCCGTGGTGGAGGAGAGGCGGCTGAATGGTGATGGGTTTGTTGGGAGTGTAAAAGGTTTTGACCCTCATGAGTCTAAGCTGAGGGCTTTGGAGCTTGTTTACCAGTTTCATGGGTGAGTTGGGTGAAACAGGGGAAAGCAGGGGAAAACAGGGGAGTTCTGTTTTGCATTTGCACTGTGATGATGGATGGGTTTGCAAGAAATGGACACAGTGAGTTTTTGTTGGTATTGTTTGTTTCCTTATGGTTTGGCTTAGGGTTTTATTTAAGTTGTGGTGTGTGACATGGAAAAGAATAGTATTTCAGAGATGCATACATTGTGGATTTGATTATTATGGACTTTTGTTGATTTATAGAAAAATATTAGCATCGTGTTCAATGAGACAAATTGTTCTAGTTTTCAATATCTGTGCATAAACTTCAATTCGTGTAACTTTCTTATTGGGTTCTTATGACCCACACAGAGACACAAGTGATAAAATTGGATGACTTTGTTTGCTGCATTATGCAATGCACAAGTCATAATCATTGTCTGAGCTAAAAAACATGGTTTATGGTTCAAATATGCTGCTTCTGCTTCAATGATCCTGTTAGGAACTAGTCCACTAATGATAAGTTCTTATCCTAGGAACAGTATAATGGAACATTTCAAGCTTGCTCTATATATTATCGAGTTCGCATTTGAATGAAATATGCTACAACTCATGTGGTAGAACAGGCTTGCTCTATATTTCGTTATACTTTTAACAATCAAATTATGCAATCGAAAAAATCATCCCTGGATAGCTCTTCTAGCCTTCACTGCAAAATCATTGCAAGAAAGTTAGCAGAACATACTTGGCCAGCATTTCCCATACCATTTTCATTCTCCATTGGAGTGCATATGCAACATCTTACGTTTCCCATTAAAAGCAGAATGTATGTGTCAATATACAACCCTGGCATGCTATTATGACTGACGGTAAAAAGGGAGTTTCCTTATTGATCTCGCTAGTAATGAAATCAGAACTGATGTATTGTTGGAGAATGACTGCTAAAATCCCCACTGCTGTGTTTTAGATGTTAATGCAGTTGAGACAGCAGTAGTTGTGTTGCTTGCTTCATGACAGGAATTTCTTTTTTGGTTCATGCATGAAATTCCGTAATATATTCCAAGGAGTGTGATCTTGAATATCAACGTTTAAATACTGATTGAGAATAAGCTTTTAGTGGAGGAAAGGGGGGGGGGGGTTGGGGGTGGGTTAGTGTCCAGGTTGCTTCAGCTTAGTTTAACAACAGCAGCATCAACCTGCAGCACAAGAAATATCAGCTCAATTTCAATCATTTGTGGTTAACCAGTATTTGGTTAAAGTTGTGATAGAATTTGTCTGTTATGTTCTCAACTAATTCAAACAAAAATTTTGTTAGACTTTCTTCCCTTGTTTTTTAACTGAATTAGATTCCTCTCTTTTTGTGTTACAAGAGAGAAAAAGCATACATAAAGATAAAGGTAATGCTTCTTCTTCTTTCTCTCCCTCTCCAGAAATGTTTCAAGTCCTCTCTTCCCCTCTGGGGCATCACTACAATTGAGAAGGATGCTCCCTTTCCCTGGTGATTGATATCATTATCGAGCAAGGTAATGATCCCAACCTTACTATATGTGTGACCTTCTTCCATGAACTAATATGACTCGATACAGTACTCTTTTACGATAACATCACAAAAACTAGGGTTCCTTGATCATTTATCTCTTGAATTCATGCATGTAGTAGCACATGAAAATAGTGTCTGTTTTCAATGCTGCAGTGTCAAGCAAGATAAATAGGGGAGTAGTTTTCCTGTAATAAGGTTGCTGTAAAGTTTTTGCAAAGCCAGGTTACCATTTATAAGTTTGCTTCTTTTAATTTTGTATTTTCTTTCAATGAAGAAAGGAAGTTAGCGGCCAATATTACATCATGTAGGAAAATTGTTTGGTTAAAAGACTGATTGTGTTTTCGCTTCTGCTATATATAGGTCTCTTTCAGTCAAGGTATGAAATTCAAGCCTTTAGACTTGAAAGTACAGCACATGGAACAGGTGCACCTGTTGATGAACTACAGGTTCAAGGGGTTTCTAGTCGTAGCGATTTGAGGAAGGTGAATAAATTTTTTGTCTCTTAGTGTTATATCGTTCTTGCCTGAGTCAGCTACAGTAATCAGAGTCTTTCGGAATATGCATTTTCATGTGTTACTATTATTTGTTCTTACATGATCATTAAAGTAAATTAGTCATATGGAAATATGAATTTGGTATTCATTGTTGCATGACTAGTAGTTCATCATAACAGAAGCTTCAAAAGTTATACAAGATAAATGTTCTGCATATTATAACTTCAACTTCCTTAGTTTTTTCTTGCTACACTTGCTTATCTTCATAACAGAAAATCTAGTTGTTAATTGAGAAGTCTCATCCTTGGCCCGAGCAGCTGAAATGAAGTCGGATATAATCTACACCGTGGCTTATCTTTATGATTCATGTACTATTGTTTGTTTAGTTTAATACAACTACCATATTTAAGCAAAGGAAAGTACATGTGCATAGTTTTTTTTCTTGTTAAATTGTGATTTAACAAGAAAAAGGGAAAAGTTCCTCATTTTAATTTCTGACGCAGGGCCACTTAAAAGTCAAGGCCGGCTGTGCCTCGTTCATAGTTGTATAGGACGTTGCAAAGTAAAACACCAATTTGAAAAACGGCTCATGATGATTCTCTTTGGTTTTCCGTATGGTAGTGAGTTGCATTTTCTTATGATTTTCTCTGTATTTTCTTGCTGACTGTCGCATTGCTGAGGTATAATTGTATGAATTTGACCTTTTAACGTTTGGAAGGGGGAAAACCTCAAGATTTTGGATTGTCAGTATGAATTATTGGTCCAAGATTTGAGGTGATGAAGATGTTTAATGATTACTTTACGTTTATATATAGATCATTTGGCCTTGGCCGGCCTATCCATAGGATACTTGATCTGAATGAAACATACCATAGCCAAAATGAAAAACCAGAAGTTACTTGACATTTTTTTTCTTTCTTAAACTTGTAAAAAGTCACTTGAGTGTGAAGTACACTTACAGAATTTATTACCATAATGTCATTGTTGAAAATAGCTCTTTACATCCAACAAAGTATACATATACAGCCGCTGGCCTTAGCTAAAAGCTGCTAAGATTAGTTCCAATTTATATAGAAAATGATCTCAATTTAATTTAATGGTTTATCCGATCAGTACTGCTATTGGCACCGAAAAACTTAAAGTTCCTCCTAATTAGTTGAGAAAGAATTAATTGAACAAATAGATTTTTCTTTTGTTTTTTTTAAATATAAAACAGATTTTCCTTTTAAATACAATATAGGTTGTGTTTTTCTAATTACTTGGAAATCTGAACTAAGATTTGAGCTATGGAAATAATTGCTATTGGTAGACTTGCATGGATAATGTCTATGACTATCATTGTGCTTACTCTATCAGTATCTGTGGAAGATGATGATCATGACCCTCTTCGTTTCTCTCTACATGCTCCCCAGATTTTCTCTTCACTTGCTTCTGATTCTAGTGAAGACAGTATTTTCCCCTACAATAACATTCAAGGAAGTCGATAAAATTCTCCACAAGATGAAGGAAAAAGTTGGGTTAGGTGGTCCCAATCCAAAACATAAAGTTGAATAAAGTAAAGATTCATCATCACATACTCGTACCAAAGAAAATGGTGCATCATCAAGAATAGATGTTCCCGATTATGGAAAAGAAAAAAACAAGGTTTCAAATAGCTCATAGAATGTAAATGTGACATATGGCTTTCGCTTGCTAAATGGAACGAACAACAATATTCCTACAGCAAGCTATGTTGTTGCAGAGCTTAGACAGATTGGTGGTGGTGACCATGATGTTGGACTATTTGGCATATTTGATGGCGTAATGAACTATCAAACTCCTGCACACTTGCAGTCTTATCTCTTTAAGAATATCATAGCGGAGCCTGAATTCTGGTTATCCACTGCATATGCAGTGAGGAGAGGATATCTTATAACCAACAAAAACCTTGTGGAGAGAGATTTGAGGTCGATATCGGCTTCAAGTGCTGTTACGGCAATATTAATGAACCACCATGACGAGTGGATGCTGGTGGTAGACAATGTCGGCAATTCTCGTGCTATTATATGTTGTAAGAATGGTATGGCTAAGTAACTATCTGTAAATCATGATCTTCTTAATAAAATGGAAAGAGAAGCAAGTAAACAGAGAGTTTCATATTTGCCGATAACAAGAGCGTTTGTTGCCAAGCAATTGAAGCTAAGTTGTGATCCTCATGTGGTGGTGGAGATGATAGATGATGAAATAGAGTTCCTTGTGTTGGCAAGTTTTCCCCTATGGTGGGTGATGCCCAACCAACAAATTGTGGATTCCATCAGACAAATAAAGAATGCCGAGAAAGCAGCAGAGTACCTTACTCAACATGCACGTAATACGAAGAACTATAATCACCATGCTGATACTTCTTGTGTAGTTGTAAGAGTTCAATAATTAATGAGTTTAAGTTTTCGGTCATGTATGACGTCATATTATAGAAGTTATTTCTCTCATGTTTAATTCAACCTTCAAAGTTCACCAATGCCAGAAGTTGGTTTACCTAGAGAGATGACCAAAATTTGCATTGGTGTCAAAAATTAGTTCAACTTGCACTCTCGTTTGTGTCGTTAGCCTTTCAACCTCAAATTTAAGCACCAGGAAACAAAGAAATTACTCAACGCATAATAACTAGCAACTCTATTTTCTTTTATTTTCTTTTTTCTTTACTTACGTTACTGCATTACAATTTGGTAATATTAATGGGATACAAATGTATGCACAAATCATTGTTTTGTAGGCCAAAAATGCTGCTGCTTCTGCTTGTATCATACTGACACTGCTAAGGGCCCTAAAAACCATTTTTTGAAGAACAAGTCTGCCAATGATCCATTTCCTTTCCAATTTTCTCTTGCAGGAAACACTTTTATGGAATTTTGTCCAGCTTTCTCTAAAAATTGTTGCAGTCGCTGTTTGAATGAGATTTGCTGCAACTAGTACGGTAGAACCGGCTTGCATGTGTGTGAAAAGTATCGGCCTTCCAGAGAAACCACAAATGTCATACTTTCACAATCAAATTATGCAACTTCACAAAATCATCCATGGATAGCTCTTCTGGTCTTGACTGCAAAAGAATAATACGAACAAAAAGTTAGTAGAATGAATTTCCAGAGGCAGGAACTTATAAAACGTTTTCCAACATAATTGGTAAGCAGAGAAATAGCAATCAATACCGTGGCAGGACGACCAACGTTTCCCAAAGCATTTTCAATTTCCATGGGCGTACATATGTGCTGAAGTGATCTCCTCAACATCTTACGTTTCCCATTAAAAGCAGAATTTACCTGTATCAAAATACAAACAAGGCATCTTATAATGACGGCCCAAAGGAAAGGCAGTGTCCTAATTGATCTTGCTGGCAATGAAATCATCTACACTTGGGAGAGTTCTCAAATCATAACTTATGTATTTCTGGAGAGATGCATTAATGGAAGAATTGAGTCAGAATAACAAGAAGATTGACCAAATTTTTTAATCTTAACTAAAGACACCGCGCCCTATACAATGAGTATTCAGCCCTAATATCCCCACTACCGTGTGTCAGATATTAATCAGGTTGAAAATGCAGCATCTGCTGCTTGCCTCCATTTACAGGGACAATATATTTTTTGCAATGAAAATCTGTAATACTAATGATAATCTAAAATGATTTATATTGATTATGGAAATTGGAACAACCATTGAGAAGAAGCTTTTAGTTGAGGAAACTGAGGGGTAGTGTACAGGTTGCTTCAGCTTAAATTTAACCACAGCAGCATCAACCTGCAACACACACAATATCAGGTCAATCTGAATTTGTGGCTAGTTACTATTTTGGTTGAACTTCCAATAAACTGTACTGCTATTTTTTCAACTCATTCAAACAAGTAATATTGACAGTGTTAGAAGGCATATATTTTCCTAAATGGGATTACAAATTCTTACGTTAGGCTGAGGAAAGAATTTTGCCCTTGGAACCTTACATATGAATTGAGGATCTGAAAAGGAAAATGAAAAACAGAACCCAGGTCAGAAAAACAAAAAAGAAACAGAGGTATATACACTTGCATCTCACTGGCATAAAAGTTTATCAGACTGCAACTCATCTCAGTCTTTCACCATATAAAAGTTATCACCCTTTTCTCATAGTTTCTGGTTTGTATAAAGAGCTTCAATAATTTAATTAGATGATAAAAACCAAATTAATTCCAAACATAGAGATACCTGAATAGAAATTGACGAAGATATTGATGGGCCGGTACTCAGATGTTCGCAAAGATGATTCCACCAGCCGCAAAGCTGTCTCCTCCTGAAATAATTTTACCATTATCATGATGAAGGAATCAAATTATGAATCATATCAGATCCATAAATTACTAGTGATCTAGTTTGATTTGCTCTACTCATTAAAGATTCAAATTCAAACTCTCTCTACCCCTTTCCCTATCCTATTAAGGTGTTAGCTTCAGGCTATGCTTGAATGAGATATACAATCCAGATAACATTACCAATCATGAAAGGATTATTAATACAGGGCTACATAATGTAATTACATAACTTGAAACAATTAGAATCATAGATCAATAGAATAATGCCAACCTGGAGTAAGAGTACTACTTCAGAAAAGATGTCACCCATTGGAAGAAGTTGTTTGACAACATCTGTACTTATATTAAAGGGTATATTAGCGACTACCTGCAATCAGAAACTCAAATAGGTTATATTTTAGGATATTTGTAAACATGGAGAAAAGACCTAGTGTTTCCACTTGAGCACGGATTGTTGCGAAATTAGCATGCATCTCATTAGGAAGTCAAATTCATTTTAATCAACCAAGAAGGGTACTTACTTTCGCATATCTTGAATCTGCGCTGGATGGCTCTATACTTGCCAACAATGATGACATATGAGAGTGAATGTGACATTTGACAAAGTCCTCTTTCAAAACCTACAGATTAAAAAACTTGCAAAATTTATCACAATGGAATCAGAAATAAAAACTTAAAGTGCATGAAAACTTCAATTCCAGCCTGTTCAGAATCCAAAGATGTTGCTCCAAAGGCATAGTACTTTTAGAAACATATCAGTGATATCACTACCAAGTTTGCCAGAATGCTAAGGAAGAGCTCATTACTTGGTAGCATAAGACAGAGCAAAATATGACCAAAATGTGGTTTACCTTGAACCGTTCAGTCTCTGAAAATCTTTCACTCACAAGGGTAGCCATGTGTGGATCCTAAAGCACATAAAACATTCTACAAATCAGTGTACAATACTAAAAGCAATTTGTCAAATTTGCAACAAATACCACTGTTCTTGCAGGGCTTCAAATTCAAAGACCCAGGATTCTAATTGGATAACCAAGAAGAAACACACACAGAAACCTTTTCGATTGCAAGCACAAATGCACCGGCACTAATAAGAACATTAGTCAAAGAACCTGTTCCTGGCCCAACTTCTAGCACCACATCACCTTCTCCAACATTAGCCGCAGCAGTGAGCTGTTCGTTGATCTCAGAGTCCAACATATAATGCTGAAATACACACAAATTAAACAAAGTAAGAAATTTCAAAACCAAATCATTCAGAAAATAAACCCGAGGCTGCTTACCATTTCTATCATACAAACGAAATTTTGGAAAACAAACTTTAAAGAAACATAATTGGAACCAAACCCACACACTATCTTCCACACATTGTCTAAGAACCTACACAAGAACACAGAATTTGAAAAATAAAATAAAAAACAAAGAGAAAAAAGGGAAAATTTATTAAGTGAGAGAGAGAGAGAGAGAGAGAGAGAGAGAGGGAAGTGAAAAACCTGGCCGAGGGACTTTCTTGGGAAGCGGCCTTTGGAGTTGAGAGCAGTGAGAGTGGCATGGTAGTCATCTGGGTTTCCTCTTCTTCCTCTTCCTACTCTTCTTGTTATTTTACCAGCGCAAGCTCTTATATAACAAAGTGATGATGATGATGATGCAGGTGCGCGCGCGCCGGGTATGCTATTGTGTACAGGGAGTGGAGTTTTCAGTTGAATTAGATTTTCAGTGGGGGATATTGGCGGGAGAGATTGCTGAAGAAGAAGAAGAGGTGCTGAGTTCATGTCTGTTGTTCAGTGTTAACCGTCGGGGTTGCTTGTAAATTTTTTTATTTATAATTCTTATTTTCCTTCCTATTTTGTTGGAAGGTCTTTTTAGCCTGGGGCTTTTAGTAAGTTCTCTGGTTGCCTTCTTTGGGGCTTTTTATTATGAAACATGTTAGCAATATTGGCATATTGTGTGAGTGTCAACTTGTGAAACACAAAGACATGAAACATAAGACAACCTTGTCTCATGGCACTTGTCTCATTCCTTGTTTTAGGGAATACTTTTCTTGAGCAATGTAATTCTTGTCTTAGGGAATGTCTTAGGGAATGTTTCATGGAGTGTTTCATGGAATGTTTTAGGGTTATTACATGTATATATGTTTTGATGTAGAATTCAATGAACATAAGATGAAATCAGAAAATATGCATAGCTTCCAAATTATCTACACTCTCCATTATCTCTACTCAACCTTCAATATCTCCTCCTAATTTGATATGGTATCATAGCAGCGATCTTACTCAACTCTAGTCTCGAATCGTTGTTACAATCATGGGAGAAAACGATTTCTTTCCCACTGAAAGTAGCACCACCGATCCGGCTACTCCTTCTCAACCTACCTTCACAGAATTTGCTACTCAAATGGCTGAGTTGATGAAGACACAAGCATCAACATCGACTACGACCCGACTCGACAATTACTTACGAAACCTCCTCTGCACAAATTGGCATTAAATTGGATGGCTCCAATTATGCCTTATGGTCTCAAGTTATTGAGATGTATATTGCTGGCAAAGACAAGCTGGGATATCTCACGGGTGAACTCCCGGCACCTTCTCGGGCAGACTCTACATTCAACCGATGGCGGGCAGAAAATGCAATTGTGAAAGGGTGGCTAATCAACTCCATGGAGCCAAGGTTGATTGACAACTTCATTAGATTCCCGACGACCAAAGGAGTATGGGATGCAATAGCCACAACTTACTTTGATGGCACTGACACCTCCCAGGTGTATGATCTTAAAAGGCGAATCTCCCGTATGCGACAAGGGGGAGGCTCGATTGAAACTTACTACAATGATCTCCAAGGCTTATGGAGAGAAATCGATTTTCGTCGTCCAAATGAAATGAAGTGTGAGCTGGATATCAAGAAATACTATGATATCATCCAAGAAGATCGAGTTTATATTTTCTTGGATGGTTTGGATGACCGACTTGACAAAGCCCGAAGTGATGTGCTCCAAATGAGTCCATTTCCTACAGGAGAGCAAGCATATGCTCATGTTCGACGAGAAGATATTCGACAAGCTGTAATGTTAGGAGCTCCAACACCAACCGAAGTAGGATTGGCAACAAAAGGAACATACCGACCCTCTCGCCCAACTTCAACCCCAGTTGCTGCTTCTCTCCAACTACAGACCACTACCAACAAGACGACTACTCCACCACCCTCTCGACCCAAGGCTCCCACAAATGGGAATGGTTGCACTCACTGCGGGAATCCAAAACACACTCGAGAAACCTGTTTTAAATTACATGGCTAGGCAGATTGGTGAGAGGGTCTCAAGGCTCGATAAACTCCTGCCTGGAGGAACGGGTCGTGCCTGCCCTTGTCACCATGGACTCTCCAATAACATTAATTCCTCATGAAGAATCTACCTCAGCACCAGAAAATAACCCCTCATCTTTTAGTGACTCAGGTAACTGCGGATATGTATTTCATACATCATATACAAGTGACTCCACATGTTGGATTATTGATTTAGGAGCCACAGATCATATGACGTTCGATCCAACTGATTTTCTAAGTACAACTACACCACAACGAACAAGTATTGCCAACGCAAATGGTGTTACCTCTCCAGTGGTTCGGTCCTGGAACCATTGGCCTCTCTCCATCCCTTACTCTTCAAAATACTTTGCTTGTCCCATTGTTGTCTAATAAATTGATGTATGTTGGCCAAGCTACTGAGCAACTAAATTGTTGTGTACTCATGTATCCCAACTTCTGTTTATTTCAGGATATTCTCACCAATGAGATAATTGGTCGTGGTACTAAGAGAGGGGGGTTGTACTATGTGGATGATTTCAGTTTGGGAAAGGCACATAGTGTGAAGCACTCATCAACTTGGAAGGATCGACAACTTTGGCTATGGCACCGACGTTTGGGCATCCGTCTTTTGGCTATATGAGACATCTATTTCCAGATTTATTTTCAAATTCCTGTACCACTGATTTCCAATGTGATACTTGTATCTTGGCCAAGAGCCACAGAGCCTCTTATCCATTAAGTACAAATAAAAGTGTTGCTCCATTTGCTTTGATACATTCTGATGTTTGGGGTCCTTCACCTATCTCTACAACTTCTGGCTTCCGGTGGTTTATTACCTTTGTGGATGATTGTACCCGCATGACTTGGCTCTTCATGATGAAAAATAAAACTGATGTGTTCCCTATATTTCAGTCATTTCACAAGCAAATTGAAACTCAATTCTCTACCAAGATTCAAGTCCTTCGTTCTGACAATGGAGGTGAATATATCAACCATGATTTTCAGACCTACTTCCAAATGCATGGCATCATCCATGAGACCACTTGTCCTCAAACTCCTCAACAGAATGGTATTGCGGAAAGAAAAAATCGACACCTCCTTGAAACAGCACGAGCTCTTTTGATTGGAGCTCATGTTCCTCGCCACCATTGGGATGATGCTATAGTCACTGCAGTCTACCTTATCAACCGAATGCCTTCCAAAGTTTTAGACTTCCGAACTCCATTACAAGCACTTGCTCAACATGAGCCCTTGCCCTCTGTTCAGATGCTTCCGCCCCGAGTCTTTGGTTGTGTGGCATTCGTACACCTCCATAAGAATCAACGTGGCAAGCTTGATCCATGTGCTATCCGATGTGTTTTTGTAGGCTATGCTGCCCATTAGAAGGGATATCGATGCTATCACCCCTCCAAGTCGTCGTACATATGTCACTTTGGATGTCACTTTTATGGAGTCGGAAATGTTTTTTCATGATCCGATGACCAACTCTCCGCCTCAGAGAGACATACAAAGAGAACCACTGGGCAAGGAGGCCCTGGAAATTCAAGAACTTGAAGATTGGAGCAAGACGAATCCTACAAGTCCAGAAGAAAATGTACTCTGCCCAGAAGCGACCGGTCGCAGGAAGTCCTGAAGGGGAAAATTGTTTCTGCTAAAAAACGACCGGTCGCGCAGGAGCAAGCGACCGGTCGCAGGGCAATCCTGAAGGTGAAAAACGATTCTGCTCGAAAACGACCGGTCGCCAGACGTCCTGAAGGTGAAAATCGTTTCTGCTCAAAACGACCGGTCGCAGGAGCCTAGCGACCGGTCGCATAGAAATCCTGAAGTTGAAAATCGATTCTGCTCAAAACGACCGTCGCCAAGAGCCCAGCGACCGGTCGTTTCCCAGCACTGAAGCCAAGAGGATATCTGCCCAGAAACGACCGGTCGCCAGGAGACCAGCGACCGGTCGCTCCACAGGAGAGCACAATATTTTTTCATATTTCACCGACGATGATGATGAAGACCCCCTCACATCCCAGGACCAGCTGATCAATCGCCTTAGAATACTCCTAGGTACGTGATTCTACTACATCTCCTGTTTTAGTTGATGAAACTATTAGATATCAATTACCCAATAGAGCAGAATCGTGGCAAACCACCAATTCGGTATTCACCGGATAATGGCAAAGCATCGAAGTATCCAATTGCAAACTATGTTTCTTCAGAAAAATTATCTGCACCCCTCCACGGCTTTGTACACCAGTTATCTGCAATTCATATTCCAACCAAAGTGAGTGAGGCGTTGAAGGATCCAAAATGGGTTCACGCAATGAAGGAAGAGATGCATGCTCTTGAGAAGAATCACACATGGACACTCGAGAATTTACCTAGAGGAAAAAGGACTGTCGATGCAGATGGGTTTATACCTTGAAATACAATGCTGATGGGTCAATTGAACGTTACAAAGCACGACTTGTGGCAAAGGGATACACGCAAACATATGGTATTGACTATGCAGAAACCTTTGCCCCGGTTGCAAAACTTAACACTGTCCGAGTGCTATTGTCCCTTGCAGCAAATCTTGATTGGCCCCTCCACCAATTTGATGTGAAGAATGCATTTCTCCATGGCGAACTCGCAGAAGAAGTCTACATGGATATCCCACCAAGATATGTTACATCTACTCCTGCTAATGTGGTGTGCAGATTATGAAAGACATTATATGGGTTGAAGCAGTCTCCCCGGGCATGGTTTGGGCGTTTTACCTTGGCAATGACGCATTATAGTTTTAAGTAGAGTAATTCTGACCATACTCTGTTCTTAAAACACAAGGGAGGAAAGGTAACAGCTCTTATCATTTATGTCGATGATATGATTATTACCTGGGAATGATAAACAGGAAATTTCTCAACTCCAACAATGTTTAGCAAAGGAGTTTGAAATGAAAAATCTTGGTGGACTCAAGTACTTCTTGGGCATTGAAGTTGCTCGATCAAAGCAAGGCATTTTTCTCTCACAAAGGAAGTATGTTCTAGATTTACCTGGCAGAAACGGGAATGTTAGATTGCAAACCTCTGGACACTCCAATCATTCAGAATCACCGCCTTGGGGAATATCCCAATCAAGTGCCCACTAACAAAGAAAGATATCAGAGATTGGTGGGACGATTGATCTACCTATCCCATACCCGACCCGACATTGCATATGCTGTAAGTGTTGCTAGTCAGTTTATGCATTGTCCAAGTGAAGATCATATGGATGCGGTTCTTAGAATTCTTAAATATTTGAAGTCCGCACCGGGTAAAGGACTTATGTTCTCTCAAAATGATCATCTGAATATCAGTGGCTATAGATGCAGATTGGGCAAGGAATGTCACTGATAGACGATCAACATCAGGGTACTTCACATTTGTTGGTGGTAACCTGGTTACTTGGAGAAGTAAGAAACAAAATGTTGTTGCTTTGTCTAGTGCAGAAGCCGAATTCAGAGGAATGACCAAAGGAATTTGCGAACTCCTTTGGTTAAAGAAATTGCTTCAGAGATTGAATATGCACCTACATTAGGAATGCATCTACAATGTGATAACAAGGCTTCAATATCGATTGCACACAATCCAGTCCAACATGATCGTACTAAGCATGTTGAAGTG
Source organism: Prunus fruticosa (assembly GCA_018703695.1). Lineage (NCBI taxonomy): Eukaryota > Viridiplantae > Streptophyta > Magnoliopsida > Rosales > Rosaceae > Prunus > Prunus fruticosa. The sequence continues at coordinate 45,496,119 of CM031918.1, read as the reverse complement.
GATCGACACTTCATTAAAGAAAAACTTGACAATAAAGAAATTCAGCTTCCGTTTGTCAAGTCCGAAGACCAGCTGGCTGATATTTTGACAAAAGCAGTTTCTAGCCGAGTATTTCACAACTCACTGATCAAGTTGGGCATTGGTGATATCTATGCACCAACTTGAGGGGGAGTGTTAGCAATATTAGCATCTTGCGTGAGTGTCAACTTGTGAAACACAAAGACATGAAACACAAGACAACCTTGTCTCATGGCACTTGTCTCATTCCTTTTTTTATGGAATACTTTTCTTGAGCAATGTAATCCTTGTCTTAGGGAATGTCTTAGGGAATGTTTCATGGAGTGTTTCATGGAATGTTTTAGGGTTATTACATGTATATATGTTTTGATGTAGAATTCAATGAACATAAGATGAAATCAGAAAATATGCATAGCTTCCAAATTATCTACACTCTCCATTATCTCTACTCAACCTTCAATATCTCCTCCTAATTTGACAAAACATTCCCCATTGTCAATTGCTAATTCTACAAATTGTACTCATAGTATATGGATCCATTCATTAACTCATCACTATCACATACAAAGCTAGTTAGCTAATTTCTTAATTATATTGCAAATACCAAATTTAGCTAGTTGTAGCTACTAAACAAATTTACAAAAATCTATTATATAAAAGAGTCTTGATTAAAAGTCTCTTGGTCTTTTTTCACCAACTTTGGGGTTGCTGCTATCAATTTTTTCAAGGCTGCTGCTCTCAGAATTTTCAGGACTACAACTTCCACTGATGCTACCACCTACAACTTTTCGTCCTCCACTACTTTCTTTGTTGCCTTCTTCATTTAGAACATGATCACCTCTCCTAACCAAAACAAGAGCCAAATGAAGCTGACCATCATCGTCATTCAGATCATCATCAACATTGTCATAATCCTGAACATCACGACAATTATTATCACGATCACAATCAAGACCGTCATGCTTAAAATTAGGGTTAATAACCCGAAATGACCAAACTTGAACCAAATCATCTTTATCTAGATGATGCTTATTAACAATGTGATTCCAGGTATGTGTCAACACAAAGGATCGCTTTTTTGGTTTCTTTGATAGCTTCCACCACGCCAAGGTAATATCTTCTTGCTGAAGCACGGGATCTATCAATGAAACTTGCATTTTATATTTGTCAAGTCTAGCCTTCTCTTTGCGCTTGAGAAACTTCTTGGGGTTCTTGGATGTGGTTTGCTCTCGAGGCAGCAACAACCTACCTTGGCCTGGCTTTATGTCAGCCTCGAACAATTTCTTCTGTGCCAACAATTGGAGCCTAGTCCCATTCATTTTGCCCAATATCACTTGCTTGAATTCTTCAGGCAACTCATGAATAGGTTCGGGTATGGTCTTGTCCTTGCCCTTGCCTTTGCTTGAATTCATGTTGACCGAAAACTTGACCTTCTTCTTCTTCTTATCAGGAGCAGCAATCCAATCTTTATCATCCTCGTCGAAAATATATTTTCTTTTCAAAGAAGCATTCTTAACAGTCATTGCCTGCTCTTGATGAATTTGATCAAATTCAATACTACTACCACTAGTACTAGCACGTCCAGTCGTTCTCATTGTTATCTTTTGTCCAAATAGGATGATGCTATTAATATTAGTAGGTGATGAAGACCTTCGTTTCTTAGGGTGTGGAAAACATTCCTTAACTAAACTGTGACAGAAATTACAACACGTAATTAGTTAAGTAACCAATAAAAAAAATGTTAAGTGTAGAAAAACACAATAAGCTTAATATATGCAGTTTAGTTTAGTTTCTAAATAGGTCAAACCAAATTTTATTGTGCACGACTTGGTTTTATTTGGGTCGAGATTACATGTTTTAGCTGTAAAAACCATTCAAATTAGTTTGGTTGATTGGTTTCAACCGCTACAACTGTTTTTTGCCTACACCTAAAGTAGGCATAGTGAGAAATTAAACTTGCAGCAAATTAAGTAATTGGCATGCACAGTGCATAATAATCATTAGCATATTCAGTTCATAATTAATCATTAACATTTATAAATAAGGTAGGGAAAGTTTGAGAGAGAGAGTACATACTTTGGAATTTGTAATTGAAAAGTCAGTTCTGACTTTTCTTCTTCATGATCAACAAGTGGGACTTGGCGGCCGTCATCATCCTCGTCATGACTGCTAGGACTCTCCAATATCGCCTCTTTTCTCATGATCATCACTGGCCCGTTGCCTTTTTTCTGTGACAAATTATATAAATTAAATTAAATGTTAGAAAATAATTGCATAGCTTAGAGAAAAAAAAACTAAGGAGAAGAATGAAAAGTTACTCAATATGCGAAAGCTAATCAGAGAAATTAATACTTACAGGAGTAGTATTGCTAGGGCTAGATGTATCATTCAAGAAACTGAAGTACAAGGAGCTTCTTTTCTTTGGAGATTCTGAAGAATGCTCTTGTTTCTCTTGATGCACCTTGAATATACTACAAACCGCCTCCGACAAAATCTCAAGAGGGGACAAGCCATCACCAAAACCTACCTTACTCACCAAACTCATCTTCTCTTCTCTAATCTTGCTCATCAATGTTATGGATGAAGAAAGCACTAACCCGTTAACAAATTAAGTGACAAAAGTGAGAAGGGTTAATGTTATATAGTTGCTTAATCCTAGTGTGAGTTGGAAATAGGAAAGTTTGGGCTTCAAGTTAATGCCAACCCTAAATAATGGAATGAACTAAGTTTTAATTCCAATCCAAATGGTTTGAGGAAACCAAATTAATCTCTGTAACCAAAGGAAATCAGATTGACATATGTGATTAGGAAAGTATGAGTGAAAATGTAACACGGAGAGAGAAAATCTTAATTGGTCCTCAAGTAATCTACCCAATTAAAATTGGTGACCAAGTCCAATAATTTCCTGCTTTTTTTTTTAGTTGCCTATTTTAGAATATATTTTAACATTTATCGATTTTGTTTTGGGTAAGTTACATATACCGATATAAAGCCCAGATTATTCTAAATATTGCCCTTGATTCCAATCCCCCAGGCAACAAAATTGGGTTTGATATTGTTTTTCCCTTTCTCATTTCAAAGAAGTTTGCAGGGCCAATTTTTTTTTGGACAAATTGATTTTTTATTTTCAATAAAAATCAATAAGAATAAGGAGTACAAAGGACTCAAATTGTAAAGGGAGTCATCCCAATAACAATATGGCAATCATGAATAAAACTTCCCAAGTTATCTGAGTTTCTTTTTAATTCATCAAAAACTACTGAAATTTATTTATAGAAAAAACATGAACATGACCCACAGTATTTTATTTAGTAAGTTCGAATACATTCACAATTAAAAGACGTAAAGGTCTCTGGGGTTAGCTCAAGTGGTGAGAGAGGGTGGAGTAATGGGTTAGGATTAGGATAAGTTTATGGTTCGATTCTCACTAATTTTTTATATTTAAAAAAACAAAGATATAATAATGTAAGTTAATCATGATAATAAATGTAAAAACTAAAGCTGTATATTACTTCAAGTCCAACTTGTCCGCTTACATTTCTCATATATATTCCCTTTTTATCCTCTTCCTTTATCATTGAGATGAGAGAAAGAGCTTACAAGCGAGTATACTGTATAGTCTCTATATAATAATGTATGGAGATGTACCCTTTTAATTGAAGCTTACTTTTACAAGAGCATAAACATAAGTCAGATGCCTGATCACCACTCACCATAAATCATCAAAATCAACATCATTGAAATGTTGAGTGGTGCCTTTTGCAATGTCAAATAAGTCATCAGTTTCTTCACTTTCAATCCCAAACATGTCATCTTTCTCTTGCTCATGTGCTGTTGGTGCTGCTGGCATTGAAGGCATTGAAGGCATATGCCATTGTGGTGACAGCATAAGTTGCTTTTCAAGCCCAAAAATGTCATCTTGTTCTCCTTGCTGCTCTGCTGCTGGTGGCAGAGGTGATGGTGAAGGCATTTGCAATGGTGGTGATGGCAGAAACTGTGGTTGAAGTTGCCTTTCCTGCCCAAGAATGTCGTTTTCTTGTTGCTCCTGTGGCTGCAGCGGCGGAGAAGGCATTTGCAATGGTGGTGAAAACAGAACCTGTGGTTGAAGTTGCTGCTGCTGTTGCTCTTCTTGTTGTGTAGAATTATGCAGGAATATTGGGAAATCTGTTGAAGTAGATCAACATTTTATTAAGAAGAAGCTCAATGCAGAAATATTAATAACGACAGTCTCTCTCTTGACAAGTTGGTCATTGATGACATCTATGCACCAACTTGAGGAGGAGTGTTAGCTATGTTGAACATTAGTAAATTAATGTGGCTAAACAATAGTCAATTAATGTGTTAATTATGTAGTCAATTAATGTGTTAATTATGTAGTCAATTAATGTTTGGCACCTACAATATTTGGGGGGCTTGACTAGGTTGGTTGCCTAACTAGTTTGGTTGCCTAATTAGTTTGGTTGCCTAACTAGGTTGGTTGCCTAACTTGGGGGGCTTGACTAATGTCTTAGGAATTTGTATATATATATGTTGATTGTAAGTAATGAAAGCATAAGTGAAAATCAGAAAATATTCTACAACTCTCATTCTCTCTACACTTTCCACTCACTTCTCTCAATATTCTCTATGTTTTAGCATGGTATCAGAGCTTAAGATCCTCTATCAAATTGAGAGTCGTTAGCGTTTTTTCATGTTGCTGTAAATTCCCTTATTTCTATTAAATTTCCTCTCTTTTAGGGGCAATAAGTCCATTGGCTATGATGGCCTAATTTGTTTCCTTTGGGCAGTACGTCTCTTGATCACCATGATCTCTTTCCTCAGTGAGCCTCGTCATCGCTCACCGAGCCATTTCCTTTCCTCCGCGAGCCTCGTCACTGCTCGCTGAGCCTTTTCCTACTCGGCCTTGTCTCTCTCCTGCCGAGACTTTTCTACCTGCCGATGTTCCCTTGGCACAGCCACTCTGGTGTTTGCATCATCTCTCAAGCTCTAACGAGCTCTCTTGTGTTTTCTTATTTATGGTTTCTTTTCTCACCACCTATCACATACTTCTTACTTTATTCCCCTTTATTTCCTTAAATTATTTCTTCCACTCTATTTCCATCTCATTTTTGTCTGGTATATTTCTTCTCCCTTGTTGACTTACACTTTTCTCTGTGTTACCCAAGTGAAGGTGTTTTCTCCTCATCTCTTCGTTCTCATGCACACCACATTTGTGCCTAATGTTTTGGTGGGTATCAAAGTTTTCTTTCTACCCATATATATATATATATATATATATATATATATGTGAAAATCTTTTCTTTGCTACCTCTTCTCTTTCACGCCAATAACTTGGCTTCCTTTTCCCTTTATTTTATTGGACTTGTTTTGCACCATATGCCTCTTCCGTTTCAACACCTCTTACACTTGTCAACATCACCTACCCTATCTATACAATATTTGTCCCTTTCTCTCTATGTGTGCATACGCATGTCATCCACCTTCATTCATTTTTATTTCTTCTTTCTTTTTGGGTTGTTGCAGACTCCTCTCCATCTTTTATTCCTTTTCTCCAGTTGTCGGTTGCCCATCTCCATTCCACCTTTCCTTGCATTAATTTGTTTCTGCCACGAGACTGACATGTTTGAATCTCTTTACTATTATTTCATTTTCTCTTCTTCCAAATCTCGACCCTCTACCAGTGTCAGATTTGAGGGGGAGATAGATGCAACTTTATTTGGGTGCTGCAACTTTATTGTCATTACCGGTGTTGCTTTCTCCAAATCTCGACTCTCATACGTCGTCGGATTTGAGGGGGAGTGACACTGCTGCCCATCTATTCCGCTGCAATTCTGTTACCTATCTGCCATGACTGATTCTTCTACATTCTAGCTTCAGTCAGACTTCCGTTTCTCAAGTGCCACTGATTTTATGGTTCTGACAACCCCTTCTCTTCAGGGGAGAGGAGGAGTGAAGAGAAGTTGTGTCTACAATAATGGAAGTATTTGTGATACTGCTAGTGTTGTTGTTGCTGCCTACTATATTGCTCTTGCTTGGTGCCAGTGTCTTAGATTTCTCTCACTTGGTGCCAGTGCCACTGATCATATGGCCCCATCGACTCCTTCTCTTCAGGGGGAGAGGGGGAGTGAAGAGAAGTTGCCTCTGCTGTTGCTACCTGCCACAGTTGTTTGCCCTACCTTGTCTTGCTGGTGCCAGTGTTGCTCTTGCTGGTGCCAGTGTTGTTATCTCTTGTTGAGGACAGTGTTGTTGTTGCTTCTGCCGTGTTCTTGCCTTTACCTGGTGTGTTTCCGATGTGGTCATGCCCGTTGACCCTGCCTTTGCTCTTGACTTTCTGTACCTTGCCTTATCCTATTTTTTAGGGTTTGGCGCTTTACCGTGCCACACTTTACCATGCTTTGCCTTACCTTGCCTTATCCTATTTTTTAGGGTTTGGTTGCCTTTGCCTTTGCTTGGGTTTGGTTTGCCTTGCCTTTTCTTGGGTTTGGTTTTCCTTGCCCTTGCCCTTGCCTTTGCCGTGTTCACAGGGTTTCTGTGTCCTTTACCTTACCTTTGCCGTGTTCACAGGGTTTCTGTGTCCTTGCCGTGTTCACAGGGTTTCTGTGTCCTTTACCTTACCTTTGCCGTGTTCACAGGGTTTCTGTGTCCTTACCGTGTTCACAGGATTTCTGTGTCCTTGCCGTGTTCACAGGGTTTCTGTGTCTTTTATCTTACCTTTGCCGTGTTCACAGGGTTTCTGTGTCCTTGCCGTGTTCACAGGGTTTCTGTGTTCTACCGTGTTCACATGATTTCTGTGTTCTTTTCTTTGCCTTTGCCTTGTTCGCATGGTTTATGTGATCTACCGACCAACCGGCTGCACTTGGATTTGGTGTTGCCACCGACAGACCGAAATGATTAACTTCGATGTGGCCTTTGCTCCACGTGTGGCCCACCATGTAGTGGTCCCACGTGAGGGGGCATGTTGAAGTAGATCAACATTTTATTAAGAAGAAGCTCAATGCAGAAATATTAATAACGACAGTCTCTCTCTTGACAAGTTGGTCATTGATGACATCTATGCACCAACTTGAGGAGGAGTGTTAGCTATGTTGAACATTAGTAAATTAATGTGGCTAAACAATAGTCAATTAATGTGTTAATTATGTAGTCAATTAATGTGTTAATTATGTAGTCAATTAATGTGTTAATTATGTAGTCAATTAATGTTTGGCACCTACAATATTTGGGGGGCTTGACTAGGTTGGTTGCCTAACTAGTTTGGTTGCCTAATTAGTTTGGTTGCCTAACTAGGTTGGTTGCCTAACTTGGGGGGCTTGACTAATGTCTTAGGAATTTGTATATATATATGTTGATTGTAAGTAATGAAAGCATAAGTGAAAATCAGAAAATATTCTACAACTCTCATTCTCTCTACACTTTCCACTCACTTCTCTCAATATTCTCTATGTTTTAGCAAAATCTACTAAATTTGAATGTCCATGATCACCAAAAGTAGAGAAGTTCTTGTTCCCATCAAAATTACTGTATCTGACAAAGCTCCCCACCTGTCTAAAGCCAGCCAATTCCTTGTTGCTGGTGATCCTATTTCCAATGTGATTAGTATTATGATAATTAGTATAATCTAGCTGGTTGTTCAGAGTGGGTTGCCCATTTTTATAATTTGAATGGTATGGCATTGATGGAAAACTTGACTCTTTGCTTAGAGTTGGATGCCCACTTGAGTAAACTTGACTTGGAAAACATACAGAAACTGCAGGGGAAGGTCTAGACATGTGACTACTGAGGTCCTGAGCATGGCTTCTGCTTTTTGGTTGATATGCTGTTGAGGTCGAGTACCAGTTCGAGGTTTGAGAACAGCCTCCTCGAAAATTTAATGTTGATGAAGATTGGTGTGATGGGAAATGTGATTTTTTGGGACCTCTGGCCCTGGCCTTCATGATTGCTTCTTGTTCCCGTTTCAACGAGAGGCGATATTTATGCAAAAATAACATTTATGAAGGAGTGCAGAGCCAAGAATGTGTTGATGTTTCTCTCTCAAAAAAGAAAAATGGATAACCAAGAATGTTGCAGAAATCACTGACCAAAAATAGAAGTTATTTATCCTTATATAAAGTTGAAAATCTTGCATTAAAGGTACTGAATCCTATACAACAAAGAAGCAAACCTGTAAATGGCTTGAAACATTTTCTTTCCTGAGTCCAGGGACATTCATATGCTGAAGTATATTCTTCGGATGAGCACCTAAATCAAGAAATAAACTAGATGTCTTAGTTTCAATGGCACCAACTAAAATAAAAAGTTCATCACAAAACCAATATCAAGAGGGGCTCTTACTATCGACTCCTAGCAATCTGACAGCTTGCAAGAATCTCTTATGTAGCTCGTTGGTCCAAACTAGCTTTGGCTTCTTTTGGGAAGTTGAATCAGAATTCTCTGTCTCCTCATCTTTGTATGTCCCTTCAGGGTTTTTTCTTTTCAACCATCGGTCTCTCGTCATGAACGATTCACTCTCCAAGCCCTCATTTGATGTATTCTCCTGCTGGGATTCAGCATAAACACTACTTTCCTCTTCAGTGAGATGTATCACCATATTTCTGTTCTTGATTATTGCGAACTGCCATAGGTTTTTTAGGCTGTTGATTGTGAGTGGTTTAACAAAATAAAATACAGCTCCTTTAAACAGCCCACCCAACATGGCATTCTCATCATCATCATCAGACATAACTGCATTTATAAAATATTAAAACATTAGAAAAACCAAGTGATCAATAATATGAATGGGGTTTTTGAAACTGAGAACTTACTAACAACTGGCACTTTGGAAACTGCTTTCATTTTCTCTAAGAGCTCATATTTATCCATATCAGGCAAGTGAGCCTCTGTCAGCACAAGATGAAGCTCATCTTCCTTCTTCTGAGCTATGGATAGTGCATCATAGGCTCTTTTGGCTGTCATAACTGCTAGCAAGAGTAAAGCAGGAAACTGTTAGAAAAAAAACTGTATTTGCAAAAAAATAAACAAACAGTTAGAGAGAAATGAATTTTGGAAGTCATAGGCTCATAGCATATGTGGCAAATGGTTAAAACTACCTTGGCAAACAAGGTAAGCATAATAATCCTGAAGGAAATTAGAATTACATGGTTAATTAATTACATGTTAATATAAGAATGAAATGGGTTTTGACTGCGTTTGCAGGAAAAGAAAAACAATTAAGACTCCATAATGAAACCAAATAATTCAACAAAAAGAAAAAGAAAAAAATGTTTACCCTTATACCCCAAGTTACAGAGCATTCTTGATAGTATTGCAAGACCTGCAGAATCACCATCAACAACCAAAACACTGACAGGTTCAAGTCTTGGACTAGAACTGTTCACAGATTCAATTGAGATGGCCTTCTCATAGCTCATGGCGTCACGCCGGGGTTATAGGCTTCAAAAATAATAAAATTTAAAGATAAAAATAAACCATCATCTGTGTAGTGTTTTGAAATGCTCAATGTGTTGTAACTTACCAGAAGAAAGAGTTGTGTTTATTCTTACAATTTGGCTTTTGATGACAGAAAAATATTAGAGCAATTGTTACATAGGCACAAGCTCACAATATCAACAAATCAGATAAGTTGGCAATAGCTTTGAGCATCCATAGCTTTTCAAATAATTTCTACAAGAGAGTCAAAAGCATATATAGCATGACAGTTATCTTGACGAACGACTGCTAATTATAGAATGAAAAGGTCAAGGGCACTAATGAATTTCCCATGTTTAGAAGATTGTAAATTCTTTCACATGTAAAATGTTTGTTTCATTTAATGCCTTCCGTTACACACCTCCCCTCCCCCACCTTTGAGTTATTTGTAAAACTGTTGAGGTTTTATATGTTTTCATAAAATCTACGAGGTTTTGAAAATTACACTAACGCCCTTTGAAGTTTCAAATTGTTTTTACAAAACTCATTACGTTAAAATTCCGTCCATAAATTGCTGAAGTCATAAAAAAAAAATTCTCAAAATGACAAATTTACCTTTATACAAAATGTTACGCAATAGAAATCTTGCATAGCACTCAAGGAAGATTCAAAACCCTGCAACTTTTGCTCAGCACCTACCCTATGTAAACCTAAAATTTAATTACAGAAATTACACATCAGGCTAAGCTCAGTAAGGGGTAGAAGGAGGTGATAACTTTACATCTTCAATTAACTTTCCTACTAAACAGCAGCAAGAGGCCCAAAATCTGAAAATGCCTTAGTCAAACAAAAGACAGGCGTCTTACAGACTTGGGGAGATTTGAGCTTGATGATTTTCTCTTTTCTTTGCTAGTTTCAGCTCTCTGACTTGATAGAATTTCTCCAGGTTCTGTCTTCTTCGTTAGAATTTCTCCAGGTTCTGTCTCATACACTTTGGCCGAACGGTAGAATTCTGTGATATTTACTGGATGCCTCTTGATCCTGCTGCTTCTGGCTTCCCAGTTTTTTTTTTTTCAATTCTTTCAGTTCCTGCAAGATTTAGGCACAAAAGCTTACAAGATTTTCCCTAATTTCAACAGGTACGCAAGATGGAAAAGGAAACCACAAATAAGAAAGAAACAAAAAACACATAGAAATGAAAAGGGAAAGAAATTACACCTTCTCCTGCAAAAATCTGTCAACTTCCTCCGGAAAAGCAGCATGGACAAGGTCGATATTTTCATCGGTCAACAAAAAGCAACAACCATTATTGATATCAATCGTAGGAACATCAGACTCATCGAATGGATTAATGGATTCATCAATTTCCATAACATCATCTTGTTGCATATCTGACTCCTCCGGAGGGACTGTGCAACTGACACAACCCAAAGAAGGTGCAGATTTTTTCCACTTGACCACATAAAATTGATGCCCATATCTTATTTTTAAGCGGTCTATGGAATCGAACTCATACTGCCCATATAACAAACTTTTTACATGATCTTTAGCCATTTCCCTTAAAAAAATAGTTGATAACATCGGAAGCATCCTCCGGCGAATATAAGATGGTTCCCACAGCTGATGATAAGCCAAGAAATCAACCACCATTTCAGTTTTTGGACTTCCCCATGATATGCAGGGTCCATCATTTTCTGTGCACAAAATTTTAAAACATTATGGTGCACTGAAATTGACAAGATACATTCACAAAACAACATATGCCAGAAAGAAGCTCCTTTTCTGAAGAAGACATAATTTTCTTAAGTCATATTCAGTCCATGCTATTGAAAAAGAATTTATACTAGTTGTACCAGTTTTAGGAAGAATGTTAAAACATACCAGTGAAGTAACCATGGCTGTTGCACAAATACATTTCAATAATCGCATCATTCGGAAAATTCGGCTCCAGTGCAATCTTGCTGAGAACTTTCAATCGCCAATTATCTTGCTTCTTCTGCTCCTTTTCTTTACGATCCTGCCATTACCATTAAAAGCTTATACTTAAGGACGCAATATGGAGCACATTGCCGAATTGTAACAGACACTATTTGAATTCGACTTATGACGGGGCCCGATATGTTGACGCAAAAAATGCACTATAAAGGATAGGTACCAGAAGGGAAAATAAATGTACCATATCACAAGAAGAGCAACTGCATTTGAAACCCTCTGATTTTTTCATGCAACCCTCACCCATTGTGGAACTACAATATTCACAGGAAGACTTGAAATGAGTTCTTTTGCTGCCAGGATGCCCACAAAAGGAACAATGAGAGAATTTTCTTTTTAATGAGCTCTCATTTGGACTGGGTACACTATCATCCACAGATCTAATTTCACCTTGCAAGAGAAAAGCATCACCATTTCCCATTTCACGCAACCTGTGCGAAATTTATAATACAAACTTAATTAATTTAAAAGTTTGAGCACAAAAATTATATTTCAATTAAAATAACTTTTGTAACAGAAAACCAAAAACGCCATATATGAATGAATCCATTTAGTATCTGACCTATTCAATATCTCATCTTCACTAAAAGTTTGGGCAAAACGAAGAGCTGTATCAAGCCCAACGCCTTGCACCCCATTTAAATCATAGTCATTTCCGACCAAAAGAGAGATGGCAATCAAGTGTTTCCTCTTCAAACCAAGACCAGCTTCGATATCTGACATATAGTAACATTCAAATGGTTCCTGCACAGAATGACAATCTCTGAGTGGACTAAAAAGATGGTGGCAACAGAAATGGCAAGAGAAGAGATACAAGTTCACAGAATAAAAAATTAATATGAAAGAGCAGAATCAATTGCCCAACCAGCGCATAGTTAAACTTACAAAGACATTACTACTTACTCTGGAATTGGATTGAAAGGTTTTTATCACACACTTAGCCCCAAAGAGGAGCACATCACTGTCAGATGTGATGCAAGCATCTACATGACCTTCGGCGTCTAACTGGGCACACAGTGCTTCAGCCTCTCCTTTTGCTTTTACTACAGGCATCCCAAGCAGTTCAAGCAGTTCCTATTAAACCACCTTTAGTAAATAACTGATAATCATGCAAATGCCTCGGCAACAAACCAAAAGAAAATATCTATTATTCTCAAAGATATAATAGAGATTCTAACAGAATTAAACTGATCATAAACTTTTCAGACCAGGAAAAAAAGAAAAAAACTGGTCACAAAATTTTCATCCAGATGTACATGTTGCAAAGGAAAATAATGAAGCATATGGATAAGCATGAACACTCAGTCTGCTAATAAATCATGAGCAAATAAAAGGACTGCAATTCGCTACAAACAATCTCATTCATACAGGGTTTAGCCAACAAGTGCCAAAAATATGTCAAAGGTAAGACTACTCCATATAATCACCACCACAATTTGAAAAGCCAAAGAATTAAAATCTTGAATCTTAGATGATAAGGGTTCAAGTGGAATGAACTTACAAACTTTGTGGGAAATATGGAAACTTTTTCTTGCCATAAAAAAGAACTTTCAAAGCAACCGAAAGATGAGTTTGCACCAAAGTTCGAAAACAGTACTTGTCAATGCACAAACACAAAATGCAGTTATTAAATTGATAACAAACCATAACATCAGAAACAACTCACCACACATTCTTGAATATACTTTGTAAATGTGCTGTTTCTCTCAACTGAAGCACCATCGCCAGCCACAGGCAAACTTGATGAATCAATACCAGAAGAACGAAAGAATCTTGCAATCCTCGCCTCTGACTTTAGAGGTGACGGACTTCCATCAACTACAAAGACTGGAAATGCTCCAAACTGCATAAACACTGACCAATAATTAAGCTCACTCTCAATTCAAGGGCTGTAACTTTATCTCAGTCAAGCAAATAAAACAGCATTACATTAAACAACAAAAATTGGAGAGCTTAAGAAATAGTTGGCCAAGTTAAGGTAATTTTTTTATTTAAAACACAAAAACTCAATCAAATTTCCATTTTTTTCCCCATACTTTATACATTGAATTTATATAAGTAAATTTAAAATAAGCTCACACTGTCAAACAACTTGAATCAACTTTCGTATAACGGAAAAGCCAAAAACCCAACTTTTTTTTCTCTTAGAATTTCTCACTTTTTCTCGGAAAACAAGCATAAAACACAAAAACATAGAGAAAACTGAACCTTGGAGAAGAGATTGATGGTACGGAAGAAGGTGAGCCTGAGGTGGGGGCTTCGTGCACGGTGCTTGATAGCGGTTTCATGCTGTACGATCCAGAAGGAGAGGTCGACAGCAACCCGCTTGTTCCTCAAGAAATCAAAACCCTCATGCCGGGCGTAGGGTTTAAGCAAGTCCCAGAATTTACCACCAACACCCATCACTCTGGAATTTGCAAATATGGGTCTGGCAGTAAAAAGACGGCTTACACATTCATCGTACTAACCGGGAAGGTGAAGGAGGAAGAAGACGACAAGACGGTTCTGTGCCGTTGGGTTGTCCTCTTGTTAGTAATGGGTAGGGCTTCTCCGTTCAACATAATTTGGGTTTGGATAGAGTTGGGTTTAAAACATGAACTAAAGTCTAGCCCGTAAAATATTTTATGAATTTGGGCTGGCCAAAACATCCCTGTCAAATCGGGCCTCCGACACTAACGTGGGGAGAGGAGAGTTCGGGTACAGGGACCTCTGAAATTGTTAGTTTTTAAGTTTTCTTTCAGAGATCATGTATGCAAAAAATCTGGCTAAATCAAAAACCATTTAATGACTATATTGTTTCGATCCGAATGATGTTTTTCACGGAGGACCCTTAAAGGATGACTTTACCATAATGCTATACTATTTATATATAATAAAAAACCCTATAAAAAAAGGACCCGAGTAAAGCCACGCGGCTATACTATAAATTAGCCGCTTGACTATAAAATCCCTATAAAAAAAGGACCCGAGTAACGCCGCGCGGCTATACTGCTTCTTAAAAAAAATCCAAAGTCTAGCCGCGCGCTATACTATAAATTAAAAAATGGCCGCCTCAGCGCCTAGCGCCCGCCTAGCGATTCGGCACCACGTGTACTATTTATTTAAGAAAAAAAAAAAAGATCCCAATAAAGCCACCCGGCTATACTATAAATTAAAAAAGGACCGCCTAGCGATTCGGCGCCACGTGTACTATTTATAAAACAAAAAAAATTAAAAAGATCCCAATAAAGCCAATCGGCTATACTCATTTTGTTTTAAAAGCTCCCACGTATAGCCGCACGGCTATACTATTTTTTTTTAATAAAAAAAGAGACCCGCCTAGCCCTCGCGCCTGCCAAGCGAATCAGTGCTACGTGTCTAAAAACAATATAGCCGCGGCTATAAAATTTATTTAAAAAATTAATAAGAAAAGGATTCTTCTATTTGCATTCGTTTATACTTTAAAGATATTAATTTGCTAGTTTCGACATCTTGAAAATAGATATTGAAGAGATAAATTTCACAGTAAATCAATTTGAGAGTTCAATTTTTTATTCTTTTTTTTTATGGGAATGTTTGCCCTTGGTCAACTTCGTTTTCTAGAGTACTACTAAATTATGTTACTGCACACATTATTTGTTGACAAATAAAAGTAAACCAAATGCTAATTGGTTTACAGGAATGATCTTTAAATTGTGATTTAGAAAATCAACAGTTCTAATTATGACATATGGGAAGATTGGTTAATCATAATGAGAGGAAAAAGAAATGTGCACTTGTTACCAATTACTTTCATTCTACATATCTCAGTTTCTCTATTTTACAACTCCCATGATTTTTGTGTATACGTGCATGACTCTTTTAGTATATATTATCACAAGACATCTTCTTAGATAGTAATGGAAGGTACAAAAATACAGGATGACATGGAACTAAATAGATATTATATTATATACAGAAGGCGAAAGACACATAGAGGAGTGGCAGAATATGCTTGTTTGTAAAATTGTTAAAGCCTAGGAGGTTACCTGAAAAATAAGCTTAAACAGAGAGAATAATAAAATATTATGTACGGTCAAGTTTTGGATATAATACTTTCATGAATATGAAGAGATAATTCTAGAAATAAAAAAAAACCCCAAAAAGAAAATGGTGAGGATGAATGGGACTTGTGTCCTTGTAATAGGGATTAGACAAGAACACAAAGTGATGAGTGATGAGGCGTTGAAAATGACAAAGTCATGTGTTAAACTCAACATAATTCATGGACAATTCATGATTAAACTAAATAAAAAAGCCTGCAAACAAATGTACACTATAATTAAACGGATAATATTATTAACTTATCGAATTATTATATCCCTTCTTATCTTATTATGTATTTATACATGTATCTTTGTTCGTATCGCATTCCATCTAGTCCAGTATTTGAAGTGAAAATCATGAAACCAAATGGTCAATTGATTTCTTGTGTGAAATTTAAGACTGATGTCACATTTAGGAATTTTAGCTTGCGGTGAGAAGTTAATTGTTTTTGCCCTAGTTACGTAAGAGATGGATGCATCACCATGCCCATCGGAATATTTCTCCATTGATTAGAGCGGTTCCAGCCATGAGCCTAGCCCAAGGTTGGGGGAGAAAACCAAAAAAAGGAGTTTCCAGCGGTGAGCCCAAGCCCGGGCAAGGTGTGGGTCCCACCAACTCGGGCTGGCCCGAAGGCCATTCCAGCCTGATGTCCAAAACGGAGGGCTCCTGACGTCAGCAACAATTTTTTTATTAAAAAAATCGAATTTTTTTTTTTCAGATTTTTTTTAAAAAAATACTTAGTCATATTTTTCACTTCCCACACCAAAAATCTTATTCGAAAATATTATCCAAATTAATTATTGAGGTAAAAAAAATTGTGAAAAACACAAAAAAATGAATAGTAATTGCCCTTAGCCATGGCAACGGGTGGAAACACAAAATTTACTATTTGCAAGAACAACTACTATTCACGTAAATAGTGACTGCCCCTAGTCCCCCTTGGCAAGAGGCAAATGGGTGAAGTTGCTCTTATGTGATAGTTGAGTTGACCCTCACAACGTGAATGTTTGGTTGAGAAACATAAAACCCATTCATGGCATTCCATACTTGATATTGATGATCAAGTGGTGAAATTACCGTATCAACCTTAGGCAAATCCGGCTATGAAAATTTTGTGCGTGTGGGTGTGATGTGGACTAGAGGAGCCGACACTGGCGCGCGGAGTCCACCGTTTCTGATCGGAATCAGACGCACAACATCGGATCCTCCTTCTGATGGTTGGGGCCCACAGCCAATTGCATGTGTAACATATAGGCTTATAAGGATCAGCCACATGTGATCACATAAATGACCTGGCGGTGCGCTAGTGGACAAGTTCCAAAATTTTCAAGATCTTGTACCAATTTGGACTGATCATACCAACAATGTAATTGTCAATGGCCAAAGGGGCCACGCTTGCAACCCACCATGATTTTGTGGTTACACACTTAATGAAAAATACTTAACTCCTTATTTTATTTCATAACAAGTTATTTTTTCTACCAAAAAAAATTACAGTTTGATACATTGAATTTTAATTTTTATATTGTTAAATAGTTATTTTTATGTATCTATATCATATTAAGATTTAGAGAAACGGTCTTTTTGCCCACTACTAACAACATCAATATTATTCCTAACTTAACCACATGTTTAGCGAGTATGAGGTTTTATACAAAAAGCTTCGATGTTATTAGAAGTGAAACGATTTATTATATGGAACTTTCTATTTTATTAAGTTTCCAATGTGGAACTCGTGTATTCTTCAACATATCACACCGTAATTTATAGATAAAAAAGAATGACTTTCAACAGAGTTCTGTGCTAGTACCAAAAATACCAAGACAGAGAGTTATTTCATACCCTAGAAACAGGTTTCTCTATACAACAAGTTGTCATGCTTCATCCCAATATATCATCTAATTATTAGATTATGTCAAGACATGTTTATTACATGCTAAATTATCATACTGAAAATCTAGATTATGTATTTAAACAAAAACCCACTAAATCAATCATTTAGATTGATAGACTTATAACACAACAAAGCCAAATAATTTGTGCGGAACATTTTCCTATTATACTACATTAATCTTGATTTGATTCAAATTTCCTCTAAAAACTTGCTTAAATATACTTAAATTAACAAGCATGAGATTCATGACACTTGCTGCAATCTCTACAAAAAGTATTATTGGCAATAAGATCAGTCTTAAGGACACTATGGGCAGCATGCAATCAACCAATGTGCTAGTACAAAATACAAATTCAATCCTATATGTGGAGAGAAACTTTCACGCAACAATCCCTCTCACGTGTTATAGTGTTATTGGCCGAGGATAACAAGACATTGTTATCTCTATTACAAGAACCTTTTTTTTATTACATGTGACAATGTGATCACACTCACAAGTACATATATTAAGTATGCCCAAGTTGATTTAAGGTCAACCCACTTTCTCTCAAAAAACATGCTTATGAGTCCAAAAGACCAAGAGATCTCACAAAATCACTCACCCAGTCCTTTCTTCCTCCCCTTAAAATAACTGCAAAATAGAAGCATCCACACTCCTACACTTGTTTGTCATTTTCCCAATTTTTATTGCTTCTTTTTTTCTTTCTGAAATTCATCCTCATGAACTACCTGGAGATCCCCACCTAGAAGCTACCTCTCCCTTTCTTCATCTTCTTATTGCAATGCTCACCAAACCCTTTTAAATATAAGCTCCTCCTTCCTCTCTTCTTTCACTCTCTCCTCACTCTCTCCCACTTCACTCTTTAATTTCAGACCAACCCTTTTCTTCTGATCATTTCACCTTTGAAGTCTGCCTATAATCTTTGGATCATCCAATTTGAAGGCTTGAAGCTCTCAAACCACAAAAATTGCTTGTTGGGTAATAATTATTTTCTTAATCTCTTTACTTTTTCATCTCACAAAAAAATGTTGCAGCAGCCTCAAAGAAAGCCTTGTCCAATAGAGCGCAGGCCTGCAATGCTCCTCAAAGATTTCCTCAATGAGAATTCTTCTAGCTCATGTTCTTCAAGTGGGTTCAAATCATTCCCCAGAAAACAATCACCATTCAATCCCAGCAGTCCCCAGAAGAACCTCATTGAATTTGATCCAAAACCAACAAGTTCAAATTCAAAAAATAACCCCACCATTACCAGAAAATTACTCAGAAGCAGATCAAAGGCAGCCTCCACCACAATCTCAGCCTTCCAGTCCCTCATGAATGCAGTTAAAAACATCCCATTTACCAGGGTAAAATCTCCCTCCTTTTTACCTCGAAGCCTCTCAAGGAGGCTGCTGCAGTCAAAATTTCAGAGCTCATCAAGGAAGCAGAGTCAAAACCAAGTCCAAATTACTGTGAGAGTCAAGGACATCATGCGGTGGAAATCGTTCCGCGATGAAATGTTACCTCCACCTCCACCGTTGGATTATGCTTCTTCACCTCTCCATTGTACCACAAGCACCACCATAACAGGGTCCACAACTACTACTTGTACAACTTGTAGCAGCAGCAGCAATGGGTCAAGCTGGTGTGACAGTGATTTTACCGCAGAGTTTTTACCGTCTTGGGTTGGTAGTAACTCTGAACCTCACGCTGATGAGGAGGGTGGTAAAAAATATTTACCATGTGTCGGCAAGGATTTCATGGAGGCATCAACAGCAGGGACAGGAAGTTGCAAAATTGCTTTGGGACCCCAGGTAGAGCAATTATTTAGTGCACCGCATCTATATTTATATTGCGTGTCTGCTGTTGAGGGTCCTTTTGATGCTATTAATTTGGTTGACCTGCCCTTGGTTGTACTTTATGGTACTTGGTGGGCCATAGGAGAACAATTTTTACTAGTCATCTTTAATCATGAACCGCCAACCATAAATCAATGATAAGAGCATTTATCTGCAAATGAGTGGTCTCACTCTCACGTTCAAACCCTAATGGCACAGCCCTACCCCTTCTAAACTTTGACCCCCAAAAAAGAAATCTTTAACCATGAACCATGGTAAATCTCCTGGTTATTTTGATCTTACCTTTGGCTAAGCATATGTCACAGAGTTTATCATGCATGTCAGACAAAATAGAAGTTTATCACTAACCTAAAAGACAATTAAGTTTAGATCCCAAAGTACTTTGATCTGATATTTTAATATGTACTTAAAATACAATTTTAAGTATGTCCAAAGCAACAGCTTTTGTCACTTTTTTTGGGTAACAACAATTTCTGCCACTTTGGCAAATGCTGAAATAAAAGAGGATTTTATTATTTATTTATTATCTTTATGCCTAATTAGTTCACATAATTTAAAAATGTTGACTTATAAATTTTGTTCATGAGAATTGTACACTGTGCTGAATTTGATTGGTGTGTGAACATTAGCAAGTTGAGGTGCTGCTGGGTGATGAAGATGAACAGCACAGTCCAGTTTCAGTGCTTGATTGTCAATTTGGGGAAGATGAAGAAGAGTCATTTTCAAGTACTTTTGATCAAAGTGCCAATGTGGGTGATGAAGATGAAGAAATGGCCATAGAGCTGTTGAATTATGTCAAAGCAACTAGCTCATCACCAGACAGCTGTGACGAAGGCCATTTGGAAGATAAACTGCTGTTGGATTTCTTTAGAGAAGAAATGAGTGTCCAAAGAAATCAAACTGATGATGGATTTCAATGGGAGATGGTGAGCAAAGCAAAAGCTTGGGTGAGTGGAGAACACAATGAACTTGAGTGGGGGCTAGAGCACAAGAAGGAAGCTTGTGTTAGAGATATGCATAAAGGAGGGAGGTGGAACAAGTTTGAGTATGAGAAAGAGGAGCTGGCTTTAGAAATTGAGACTGCCATGTCAGCTTTCTTGATGGAGGAGCTTCTGGTTGATCTCTTATCAAGATAAAGATTTTTTATTATTTTTTTTTTCACCAAATGGCTCTCAAGTCTCAACCTTCTCACTCAATTTGGGTCCCCATTGGCATAGTGGAAATTTGGGTTTCTGTTACATGGCCCAACATGTGTTATGATGATATATAGCTAGGAGCAGTATCTAATAGTGGCCTTTGGCTAAAGATGTGGATAGAGTGGATCTATGAGTTTAAAGTGAGCATCAGTTTGTATATCTGAGAATTTCATCTTTTGGCTTGTAAAGATAGGATGAACAAGAATTTGAGAGTGAGAGGCATAACTTGTGCCCATTTTTGTAGGGTCTGATGTTAAACATTTGTGAAAATAAATAAACATATATAATAAGAAGGAAATTCGAACACGAACAATAGCGACAACAAATATTTGGGGCCGGGCCTTTCAAGCTTTTTTCATTTTTCAAGCCGGATTAAGGTTTCAAAGGTCAAAACCCGAGCCTGTTTATTGGGTTGGGTCTAAACGGGCTTCATGGGCCGGGCCTAGATGGGCTTCATGGGCTAGGCCGAATCAGGCCGCCCATAGGCCTAGACGGGCCGAATTTGTTTTTTTTTTTTTTTTTTTAAGTTTTTTATATCATTTTGTAACAAATTTTTATACAATATTTTTTTAAAAAAAATTCACTTAATTCAAGATTTCAAATCCTTTGCTCAAGTCCTACTCAATCTTAGAGCGCACCGAGCTAATTGAGGCTAAACATCGAGTCGGGCCGGATTTTGAGCTAACGTTGAAAATTATTTTTCCCACTGTGGACTGTTCAGAAGGTTATAGGCTTCCTTGATTTGAATGCAATTGTCAAAGCAATACTTAAATTGGGTTACAAGTATTTTTTTCTCTTTGGATTTCAATCTTCATGGTGAAGTTGAGCCAAAAATTAAGCCCAAATTTAGATAATAATTTCCACAGTCATCGACTCAAAACACGTTTATTAAGGTCATTTTCAAAGGCACATGGCATAGTTGAAACATTCATTCTAATTCTCCTAAGATATTTTACTTTACTTTTCCCTTGTGGTTTATTTAGTGCGTTACATTTAATAAAGCCCAAACCCTACCACAACAGTCATTATCCAAAAATAGCCACCTACATGTGCATTTTTGTCAAACCAATTCCAAGTATGCTTGGCACATAGAAAAGCAAATTGACGTGTGAAAGGTACTTGGGTCCCATCCCTTCCCACCCCAAGTTCTCATTAAATATTTATCCATGCCAAAAATTCAATCTAATTTTATTATCATCTCATCGATTGAAAGTTTCACAGTATAATATGTCAAATTTAATCGCAAAAAAATAAAATTAAACTTTACGTTTATTAAGCATTCTTGATCGACTCGACTCTACTCCGTAAGACTTAATGTTCCTTAATTATAGCTGCATCATCAAGCACAGTGAAGGGCATATGCTAGGGGCTATCATGCTACAAGCATAAGAAATGCTTGAAACAGAAGAGTTCTTTTCATCTTTGACTAAATAGAGAAAGTGAAAGGCAAATGCGGTAAATTGAAAACTTGAGATCCAATTGGTTTTGATAAAAAGAAGAAAGATGAATGCAGCAAAAAGATATGCCCCAGAGTTATGCAAGATAGAAAAATCTTGCTTGTTTATTAAGTCTACTAGTTCTCCTTTATGTACAACCAAAGGCTCCATATATATGTATATATATATATGTCAAATTTGGAAGATATTCTGACTTTGAAGGGTTTCATTTATTTATTATTGAATTAAAAATTTATTTATTTATTTGAATGAAAAATCCAATATGTCTGGTGGTGGAGAGGGCATGAATTTCCCATGTGTTTGTGGTAAATGTGCCATTCAATGTCCCCATGATTCAAGAACGCAAGGACGCCTAGTGCTAAGCTTTCATCCAACATTTTGTAGTCAATTCAGATATTTGTGTTCAGCCTCGGAGACACATTCTCAAGTATTAATTTGTTAATCTAACCCATTTCAGTTAATTAGCATAATTATTAAGTACAAAGTCCGTCCGCCACAAGAGCCACAACAAATATAGATAATCACACATACTTACCTATAAATATAACCTATAATAAGAAGAACACGTATTAGTTTGTTAAGCTGCTTATGTGAGGAAGTGAATTTTAAACATGTGTTTAGAGAGACCAACTTTACTGCCGACACTCTTGCTAATTTGGGTCACGGGCTTTATCCATCCAAATTGAGCATAAGCTGCCTATGTCTTTCTCTTTTCCTTTCTATTTAGATCTCTTTAGACTGGCTTAATCAAGAAGTTTCTGTTTGTAATTTACTGATTTATGTATATAAAAAATTAGAAGAACACAAAAGAATAAGATTTGTTATTTATTTTACGTTTTGGATCACAAAATGAAGAAATAGAAGAGATAATATATATATATATATATATATATTTTTTTTTTTAAACGTAAGCCAATCGACACTGCCCTAGCTCAGGGTAAAAGTGTCTTACCAAGAACCCTAAATAAACTCCCATTTCTTGAGCTTCCTCCAAAACTATTAGTAAAGCCTCATGTTTCACTCACATTAACACAAGGAGGGGGACTCACATGCCCACCTCACCGACAATTCTTCCAGTTTTGGCAGTACTTCAATTCATATAGGGTACCAAAAATGCTCATTCTTAAGCAACGGTCATTTCAAGACCAGATTTGAAAGATGTAACAAATGGACCACTTTTGGCTCTTGCGGCGGCTTTAACATATCCCATTCTTCATATGGTTGGAGTAGAATGTGGATGATCCAAAACTTAAGGCCCCCTTTGGCCCCATGACCTGACCTCGATTTGCCTCATGTATAAGAGATTCTTCGACATTCAATGGGGAAATGTTAAGATTGCTCTGCAAGTTGTGCTCTGTTGATTGTGAGGTTTTGTTTGATTGAATCCTTCACATTTGTGCCTTATTTTGAGTGGTGTGTGGTATTTGGCCTTTGGCCCCTTTCGTGTTTAACACTAGAATACAAATTTTTTTTTCGAGACAATTGGATTTCATTCAATAACCAACCAACATAATACAAGGAAAAGAAAGAAAAAATATCATTATTATTGTAGATGTTTATAATTTTTTCGAGACAAAAATGTCACATAAAATGGGGTCATAGAAATTAATAATGCACATTGTTCTACTTTGATTCTATCATATTCCTTTATGTCTTTGTCTAGTTCCTAATTGTATTTGTCGCCTTATCTAGAAGAAAACATGCTCATACCCTTTTCTTTTATTTTGTTATGCTTTTTATAAATAAAAAAAACTAAATTTAGAGTGTACTATAATCATTGAGTACTTGTGCATAAACTAGAAAACTGAAAATTACATTATATTATAACCCCATTAACCGGCTTTTTTAAGAAAATTTTATTTGTTCTTCGTCGCTGATTTTTCGTTTTAAGCAAAGAAATCAAATAAGTGAAAGATTGTAGTATATAGATGGGCAATTTTGTGGCTGCTACGTTAGTCCGTATTCCGCAGGTTTTGGTGGCTGACATCGCTGAAGCTTATGCAGCAAGAGAGGCTGTGATGTTTGCGCTATCTCTTGGCTTGTCAAGCTCAAGAGTGATTTTCCAAGGGGATTGTCTGCAAGTTATCTCAGCTATTGCACGTACAGATGAAGCCCATTCGTATTTGGAGAATACTTCCTTGTAAGTAGGAACTCCTATATTTCTTCCAATAACAGTATGATAGTGCGCATAAGTTTTTATTTTTGTACTTTTGATGAATTATTTTTGCACATATATCGAATCGTTATTTGCTGGAATGAGGAGTATCTCCTCCTAAGAAAGGAGGCAAGCAATATCCTCCTAGAAAATGAGGCAAGCAATATCCTTCCCCTTTTTTGTTCGCTTGGCGTCAAGCTAATGAGGTAGCACACCACCTTGCAAGTAGTGCACTATCTTATGATTCTAGAGTAGAATGGTTTGCGAAACCACCAGATATTATTCACGATTATCTTCTTTTTTATACTTGTAATATTATGCTTGTAATAGCGGTAAAGCTTTAAGTACCCCATAATTTTCGTTTGATGATTAAGAAAGTTTCCTTCGTATCGATGTGTAGTATATAAATGTTAGTTCGTTGTATTTGAATTTTAGGAATGTAGCTGGGTTAAATTGTAATCGTTACTAATTACAGTGTTGATTGACCTCAAAATTGGGCGTCCGACGTAAACTAAAAAAAATAAAAGACACATAAAGAAACTTAACAAAGAACAAAGACCATAAAATATGCCTTCGCATTTAGATGCTACAAGAAAAATACATACCCCATCAATATATATATATATATGGATATGATTTTTTTATTTTTTTAACTCTCATATTATTATCCAGTTTTCACTTTATTACAAAAAGGTTTGGTGCTAAAATAAAGAGCCAATAAATACTGAAAGGAAAAAGCCTATAAAACGAAAAACTAAAGTACCCCTAAGTCGTATTGTGACGTGCACCATGGACTGGTATGGACTAGGAGCTGGGGATTAATTAAGACTAGTCGGCTAATTTGACGTGAGGGACTTGACGCGTCTGCTGGACGAGTCTCCACCGACATGCGGTGGTATGTCGTATATGAAGAGTCCCGGACCCCGGTTTATTGTCCCGTTGTCCGTAGGCTCACGCTGAAGTTTGTCATATAGTTCGCCGCGTGGCGCAAAATGATTGGGTGGAGGAAGAGGTCCCAAGTGGCATAAAATCCAATCTCGGAGGCGTTATATTAAAACGACATCTGGTTACTTCTGGAAAACGTGTCATTGGAAGCTTGAGAAGTGTGAGAGAAGAGAAGTGGACGTTAAAATTTAGGAGCTGGCTGGGAAGGGAAGGAGGAGCGAGAGAGCCTCAGATAATTGTGACCCTCACGCAGCTTTTCATTTGAGGATCCACAGTAACCGCACTGCTTTTTTTTTATTTCTCGAATTTGAAAGAAAGAATTTATGGTATGTTTAATAATTCGTAATTGGATTAAGAAAAATTGCATTTCATTTGGAGTTGGATTGAGGAGAATTAGATTTTGAATTTCTATTGAAGTTGTTTACTAAACATATGGATTGAAGAGAGTTAGATTCCAAATTCCTATTGAAGTTGTTTACCTAACCTTATAGAATTGGGGTAAGAGTTGTGCTAATTACTAAAATGTCATCGTTGTTGGGTTCAAGTAGATGACAAATTTGAAAATTTGAAAATTGTATGAGGATATAATGGGTAAGAAAGATGAATCCCTAATGGAGGTCTTTTTTTGGTCCTAAGAATCCATAATGAGTTAGTTCTTCTAGGAATTAGAATATCACATCTCGCCAAAGAATTGAATTCCTCCAATGAATTCTTGATTTTGTGTGGGCCCCACTTACTTTTAATTTCTTAATATGAAGTAAACGCGGAAAATCCTCTATAGATGTAATTCAATTCTTGATTAGTAAACACACTATTAGATTTGACAACAAGATTAAATTTGCTATAAAAATTAGAATTATATGAGATTTAATGTACGTATTTAAAATAACTACAGGTAAGGAATACTTTGAAATCTATTTCTTCCAAATCTTCTCATGAATTGTAATACTTTGTCATCTGAATTAATATTTTTGAAATTACTCCATTTAAATTGAGCACTCCCCCCCCCCCCCCCCTCTTTTTTTTTGGGGGGTTAAAATGAACATTATCAAATATGAGGGGGTAATGTCAATTTCTCATATTATCAAATATGAGGGGGTAATGTCAATTTCTCATATAGTTGTATATCTTTTAGGGATGATAACGGGCCAAATCGAGGCTAGGTATGTCATTTTCATAATTGTTCAATGCCATATTACATGGATGTGGAGACCGTTATTGTGGAATAAATATGAGAAAAGAAAAGGAAAAATAAGTAGTGGAAAAGGAGAGGAACACGTATGAATTTATTTTATGTTAGTTAAATTAATTTTCATTTACTAAACAATAATAATAGTATAGATATATTTTTTCTTATATGAACGTCTATACGTTATTACCATGCTACTAATTCTTGTTTTTCATGTTACCAATTCTTGTTTTTCACCATATTTATAATGACGTCTACACGGTAATAACGTTTAAACGTCTGAATGGGATATATGTCATTTTCATAATTGTTTGCCTCATGTTTTTGTTGTGGGCATATCTTTTGCCTTAAGTATATCACATGGATTGTTGAACACATATTTAAAGTACAACAATTCTGAACCCCTCACATGTAGTTGGAAAAACTGAACGTTATATATGGATCTGATCCAATTGTTCAAAGTCACAAGTCATGGAACTGTGCGTATCAGGAAACTTATTGACTTTGATCTTCATGAACATGATGGTTCAAGTACATGGATGGCTACATAAATTCGTATTTTTAATTTCTTTTAGGTTATACGGGGTTTCTTCAAAATCCCAAAAGTTGGCCTGCTCATAAGCTTTCTTCAATTATCAATAATTGTAGATAAAAAATAATAATTATGTACAATGTATTTTGATTTGCTTAGTATAATCATCTTATAAGATTAATTACAATCTGGGATGCCACGAAAATGCAAGATTTTACACATGACATTGGCCTTTTTTAAGTATTGAGTTCAAAGTAAGGTAAATACAAATTATGTCAATTTATCAAGGGAATGTGACCGTTTCTTTACATCTGAGTTCAATTCTCATTTTTGTAAATTATAAATTATTTGAATGATCGCTTCTATAAATAATAAAAAAAGTTATCGTGTAAGAAATATATATATATATGTATCATATTTCTTACACGATAACTTTTTTTTGGGATAAAAAAAGGGTTGTTTTTCAGATCATAACTACTCAGTCATTATAAAATTAATGATGGCGACAAGAAGGTTTTATTATCATCTGATAAGAAAGATGAGCCAAAAAAATGTGTTTCACTATACATGAAGAATGGAGAGGATCATTAATGTTTGTTTTAAAAGTAAATCATGTACATAATCATGATGCAATATAATCTGGATGAATATGTCTACAGGAACAGGGATGGACCTTTAGTTTGGCAAACCTGAGTGGCTTCTTTTTCTGGGCAAAAAAATAAAATCCTAGCCCACCCAATTTAAATAACCTAACCTCATCTAGTTCACGGCCACGCGGGGGAGCTATAGCCTAGGTGGCTTCTTTTTTCCAGCCAAAAAAATAAAATCCTAGCTCACCCAATTTGAATAACCTAACCTCATCTAGTTGGGGTGTGAGGGAACTACAACAAAAGAAAAAAAAAAGAAAAAAATAAAATAACTCACACACAACACGTAGGAAAAAAAGAAGAAAAAAAAAAGCACCACCCTACCCTCACATTAGAGAAAAAAAAAAAAGCTCTTGTTGCTACTGCACTCACCTTCAAGACTTAATTCAAGTGAACCAAATTCCTATATTCGTCATGTAAGCTTCTCTTAATTTCTTGATGCTTTAATTTGAGATTTTTTTTGGAGTTTATGAAGTATCAATTAGGATTTGCAATTGGAGCATCAATTTCAGTTTATGAGTTATGAATTATCAAATAGGGTTGTAATTTAATTTTTTGTTTTTGTTTTTGTTTTTGTTTTTGGGTTATCAATTAAATCACATGATATTGTTGAGTACCTAAATTTAGTCCATCTCATTTTAAAATCCTGGGTCCGTCCTTGTACAGTAAAATATAACTTCATAAAAGAAAGACATGTGAAATGCAATATTTGAACATATATAATAATCATTAATTGTTATGTGATTTGTTGAGTCGAAATCAGACGTGTTGTCCCCCGTTGTAATTCTTCGTTTTATCAATCAAATTTTCCTCCTTCCGTCAAGGTTCTTTAAAAAAAAAATAATCATCATTATTTGTTAGTATACAATCTAATATAAAGTTTGTATACAATTGAAATTTAATGGTAGATGCTTTACCACAAAAACTATAATATTACGAGAATCTATTTCAAACAAAAATAAAAGTAAATGCATTTTGTGATTAATTGAAAAAAGAGGCACACAGAAAGAACCAATGAGCTCATCCGCAGCAGATTACAGCCCAACCAGCCTTCCTCTAATAAAGCTCTGTAATATGCAGCAGGGTAAAACCTCTCTCTTTATTCTGGCAAGTTGCCAACTCAAAGAGGCAAAATGAGTGCGATAAATTGATAAAAGAGCTCCTGCTCTGAGTCCATAAAAGACTCTCCCTCTTCTATCTCTCTCTCTCTCTCTCTCTCTCTCTCTCTCAGATTTTTCCTTATATGGCATCATGCTTTATAAGTAAATAATAAATAGTCACCGTGATCAACCCGATACCATTTTCCTTATATATACACACACAAAATCATCGTTTTCTCTGTGTTGGGAAGGTCAACATGCAAGTGCACCAACTGTAATGAATTTCATATATTCTTCTCGCATTGGTTTTTGATCAAAATACACCATTTTTCAAGGCCCCTTCTCATTGATTTTGAGTTTTCTGTGTTGGGTACCCAATACCTAATAAACCCAGTTCTCAGTTGGGTCTCTGAGAAAACGATTGAAAGCGATGAAGAACGAAGAGCAAGCTCGGTTTATTTTTGGGATTTCGCTCTCTGACAGACCCAAATGGCAACAATTTCTCTTTTGCTCTTCTGGGTTCTTCTTTGGCTACCTTGTTAATGGTGTCTGCGAGGTATTTATTTCACTCTGCTTTTTGTTTATTATTTTTTGCAATCCGCGCCTGTTTGGTTGCCGAGAAAATTGACGCCTGGAAAATGAAGGAAAATCGGCGGTTTAAAGCTTTGTTCTGTTTGGTTCTTGGGAAAATTGATTGAATGAGTTATTTCTTTGTCTTTGGTTATCCTCTTTTCTGTATAGTGTCGTAGCTACCAAGCAAAGGTTCAAGTGTTATCTCTTGAGCAAGGAAACTTTTTTATTTTCCTTAGCAGATTCATGATTTTTGTTTGATAATATTTCCTCTGTTTTAAACTCTGTTTGGTTGCTGAGAAAGTTTAGCAAATAAATATCTAATGAAACTTTAATCCTCTGTTGGGTTATGGGACCAATGGGTTTTATTTTTTTATGCGTTTACTTTTTGAGGAATCAAAAGTATCATTTTGGAATTAGTTTTAGTCCGCGTTTAAAAAAAAATGTGAACAGTTCATTGCACGTTCAGGAATGAATTAAATTTTGAAACAATGTATCTCAAAAGCAATCGATAATTGGAAATTTTATTTTTAAGATTGCTAAGTCATCTTAATTTTTGCCTTATTTTCAGGAATATGTGTATAATAGGCTACAATTCAGGTAAGGGAATTATATTGGTATTGTTTTTATTTTGGCATTCGATTGGTACCTGTGTGTTTATGTGTTTTGTAAATTCCTTGTTCCAGCTATGGTTGGTACTTCACATTTGTACAAGGATTTGTGTATCTTTTTCTGATTTACCTCCAAGGCTTCACCACGAAGCAAATGGTGAACCCATGGAAGACTTATGTGAAGCTATCTGCTGTGCTTATGGGTTCCCATGGTCTTACCAAAGGCTCCCTGGCTTTTCTCAACTATCCTGCACAGCTCATGTTCAAATCGACAAAGGTAAACAGCAAATCCCTTGAAAGTAATATGGTAATTCTTTTTTACAGCTCAAGCAGCCATTTCAGAATACAAATTGAGTGTACATAAAGAGGCTTCAACAATTACTTGCTTGTTTAGAGTGACCAGTTTGAGTTTCTTCTTCTTTTTGGGGGAATGAGATATGCAGAGTTAAAAGAGTTTGATTTGAGTTTCTATCTCAGTGACTAAGTAAATATTGCCATCTTTAAAGCTAGTTGACTGTTTTCGAGTAATACAATATTGAACTTGCTCTGTAATTTGTTGCTTAAAACTGTAAACCGGAATTGACTGCATTTCCTAGTGCCATTTACAGTTTCTCTGCTCTTCTGATGTTAGCTTCATGATTTTGGTATCTCAGGTTCTGCCTGTAATGGTAATGGGAGCCTTCATACCAGGTCTGAGACGGAAGTATCCGCCTCACGAGTACGTTTCTGCAGTCCTTTTGGTGGTGGGTTTGATCCTATTCACCTTAGCAGATGCACAAACATCTCCTAACTTCAGTGTGATTGGTGTTTTGATGGTATCGGGTGCTCTAGTAATGGATTCCTTTTTGGGTAACTTGCAAGAAGCAATATTTACCATGAATCCTGAAACCACACAGGTGAGAACCATTTCCCAAATTCTCTTTTGTGTGTGTTTTTAAACGTGAATTCGAAAATTGTTCATGGAAAAGTGTGACTTCACATACAATTTTGTGCTTTCTATTATCATTATCCACAGATGGAGATGCTGTTTTGCTCTACAGTAGTTGGCCTGCCTTTCTTGATTCCACCCATGCTTTTGACAGGAGAATTATTCAAAGCATGGAATTCATGTTGGCAGGTAACTTACAATTGGAAACTCCTTAATATTCCACCATGTTACATGCCTCACATGCCATGTTACATGCCTCACATGCCTCACAAGCCTTACACTTTCTAACAAATTCTTTTGGTATTATGCAGCATCCATATGTCTACGGCGTGTTAATCTTCGAAGCCATGGCCACATTCATTGGCCAAGTCTCCGTCCTTTCCCTCATTGCGCTTTTTGGTGCTGCCACCACAGCCATGGTACATTCTTCTCACCGGTCTATTTGGCCTAGATATGTCAATGTGGTACCAAAACCTGTTATTAAATATCTTGAAATCACATTTAATGGTATAGATGTAGTCTTTATTTTCAACTGGCATTTTCTGAAAGCAAGAGCCCTGTTTCTTGATTCTAGGTAACATTAAATATCATGCACATTGATGAACAAGCATATTGTACAATGTGAGTTATATAAATTCTTTTACTTATTTTCATTGTACTTTATTTTATTTTTTAAATCACAGATCACAACGGCTAGAAAGGCAGTCACATTACTTCTATCATACTTGATATTCACAAAGCCATTAACTGAAGAGCACGGGACTGGACTTCTGCTCATAGGTATGGGGATCACATTGAAGCTCTTGCCTGAAAACAAACCAAACCAGAGGGTTTCAAACTCATCTGCCCAGCCCAAGATTTCAAAACCAGCTTCAACTGAACATGAAAGGGTTCGACTCGAAAATGGTGTAGAAGATGAAGAAAAGAGTCAATTGGTCTGAGAAATAAGCTTCTTCAATTGGTTCGTTATTTATCATTAGCTGTTCAGTAAATGTTAATTATGCTAAATAACAACTCTAGGATTTTGTTTTTTTACCTCCATTTTGATTCTTTTATCTTTCGTCCGTTCTTTCTAATTCTTTGTATTTTTGTCCAGTGTTAGTAAGCCAACAATTACCCCCCCGTCCCTTGTTTTTATAATCTTCTCGTGAATGTTTTGAACTATGAAGCTGTATTTCACAATTCTGACAAGAAATTACCATTATTCAGATCATGGTTTCAGTTTTAGAATAATCCTTAATGATGCTTAATCTTATAATTACACACACAAAAGGCTAATGACCCCAAAAAAGGTGTGTTTTGTTAGTAAATGAAAATCTAAACTGTAGCTTGCTCAATGGTAAAGGAAGGGATAAAGTCTGAAAAGGGCAAAACCCAATTGGAATATTAGATATATATTTTTCTTTTTGGGTAAAAAGATGTTAATTCTAGATTGATCGACATTCATGAAAATATCTGGGTCAATGGGTTGACCCTTTGCCAATTCTAATTTATACTTTCTTGCTCGCATGAGTCTGGTACAATTAAAAATATTTTAAAGTACAAATTGTTATATAATAACCCCTAAGAAAATGACCACTTAACTGACTACGTAGACTGAGCCCATTACCAATAGGTTAAACGGCGCGTCGCTGCCAATATGTAGGTTGAAGCATAGCATATTAGCATGTCTTATAATTTTTTGTTTTTTGTTTTTGTTTTGGACGATAGCGATATTCTAAATTATTCTAATGTACAGGAAGGAGGTTCGAACTCGGATGCAAGGAAACGCGCACACTGCCATAGCAAATTGGCCTAACCAGCATTTGCGCATGTCTTATGATTTATATCATCCTAAATGTCCTATGACTAAATTTTTAAATAATTATAGAAGACAAATACATGAAACAATAAATTATTAAATGCAAGGAAATAAAAGTTCATGTCTAAGAAATGAGTACATATTTAATTTAGGCTGATGCTGATGCTGATGATGTTGATGAAGATAATTATTGATAGAGAAAATAGTTGTAAATTGAGATAATCCCATTGATTTAGTTTAGATTGTTATACATAAGTATCCAACTCGACAAATTAGCTGTTACTATTGCTCAGCATGTGACTGAAACGACAAATAAGGAAATTAATAAAATAAATAATATTTGTTTTTTTTTTCTTCTTGTTGTATTGTATTGACTGCAAGTTCGCAGCCCCGTCATCATCAGGTCCCAGTTTGGGTTGCGTGGGGAAGAAGAGGAAGAGAAGAGAATTGGTCTCTTTTTCTGGGCATTGACTCACACAACGATTATTCACAGAACTCATGTTCATTGGATTATCTGTGAGAAGAGAGTGTATGCCAAAGCATATATGTGGCATATGGCATATGCCTCTTCCATAGTATTTTATTTTTCTTTATAATCCAATGAAACGTTTGTTGAAAATAAAAATAAAAATATCAAACTCATTTTCTTCTTCTTTAACGATTGAATCAACTTATAGAATCCTCAGATATTTTACGATTCCAGTTCAATTATTTTCCTTTTTGGATTTTGCATTAAATATTAATTTATTTAACTTTCAAAATTTAAAATCTCTAAGACTATTTTCGATTGGCATGTTTATTTATAAGGAATGAGAGAAGTCATGAATCGAGGTACTTAAGAATTTGAGAATAAGAAATTGGAATCAGATCAAGTACTCCCCCTAGTTGATATGATTCCTAGTTTTGAAGGGTATTTGATTACAGATTTTATCATAGAACTTCCATAATTTTGTATTCCATATGTGTAAGTAAATGCAGGAGAAGTAATGAATTGGAATCATTCCAACACTCATATGGTAATAAACACATAGAAAGAAAGAATTGGAATAATTCTAAACTTCTAATACCCATTTGATAAGTAGACATGCCAAAGTTTCCATTCTAGTCCAATTTTGCACTCTCTAAAGCCAAATAATCAGTTCTTAATTTTTTAAGGCAGACAAGATAGCCGAGGCCTAGCCATGAATGAGGCACTCTACCAATCAATCAAGCAATACAAGTGGCAAAGTGGCAAGCCACTTGCATTGCATGCACAACGACAAAGCACAAGGCACGCCCTCTTTGCTTTTTCATTTTCTTCTTTTGTTTTGGGTTTTTTTGGCTGACTTCATCTTCATCTGCTGATGCATGAAACTGTGAAAAATATTTGGAACAGTAAAATAGTAGAAGATTGGCTCCGAAAAAGAATTTGAAAAAACAAAATGGCTGATGCAGCTTATAGCAGGCTAGTCGAAGCAGGTTATTATAGGAGATGGAGAAGAAATTAGCAACAATATTAATGGAGGTGATATTAGTAGTAGGAAGAGTGAGAGACCAAAAGAGCCATGGAAAGGAGAGTATGCTAAGAGCATTTTGTATGCCGGTCTTGATGCCATTGTCACTTGCTTCTCTCTCATTTCCTCTA
The DNA here is from genome assembly GCA_018703695.1 of Prunus fruticosa. Classification (NCBI taxonomy): domain Eukaryota; kingdom Viridiplantae; phylum Streptophyta; class Magnoliopsida; order Rosales; family Rosaceae; genus Prunus; species Prunus fruticosa. The sequence goes on along the minus strand of CM031918.1, from coordinate 45,462,151 downwards.
TCTCTGCTAGTCGTATTTCCTCTGGTAAGAAATCATAGTTTTCTTTTTTTCCTCGGTCTTAAAAGTTTTCTTGAAAATGGAAATGTGACCTCCCCAAAAAAGAGCACGGCAAGGGCCCAAAGCGATTGGACTATTGAAAAATGGGAAATCGGAAGCTGTTCCAAACCCATGCGAAGATGGAAAAGGACCATCAACATTTAATGACGATTTGACTTTTCCCTCTCCTACCAAGAAAAGCCAGCCGCCTAAGAAAGCCACCAAGCCAGGTAAGAAGCCAACTTGCACATCAAATCGCCAAGTACAAAAACACTTCAGACCAAAGAGCTGTTTCAAAGGACCGGCGATTCTCATCAGAAAGTTCAATCACCCCCATTATGGACCAATTCAGGACGTCAAGTCAGCAAGCTGACTTTGGACAACGGCTAAATACCCGTGCTCAGTCATCATCACTCTCTCTCCAAAAATCAGACGCAACGTCTTGTAAAACACTCAAAAAAGCACTCAAGATATTCCAGACAACTCGCTCGGATTTCAGATAGCCAGACGACTTATGTGTTCATCTTTTTATTTCTCCCATTTCCATGGTATGGTTAACTTCTGAAAATGTTCAATTTGAATTTGTATAATTTAAGCCGGCTATGAACCTTAGATCACCGTGATAATGTATTTCATAGTTTGGAACCAATAAGCATGGATCTTTGCTGTTTCTGTTATTGATTTAAGAACTAAGAATGATGGAACCTATATCTGAAGAGCTCTGTTATGCTTATGTCTGCTTCCATTTCCATATTTGCCATTTTTAAGCCTTTCCCCGCTTTCATTTTTATTTAAACGGTAATATCACAAAAGGTTTTTAGCCCGAATCGGGCCTCATAGGCTTAAGGGATACAAACCAATTGGGCCCGAAAATCATATTGTTGGGCCCGAAATTGTGGTTAAATTATATATATAAATTTAAATTCATATTTAGGTTCGTAAACCCGCGCGAGGTGTTTACTGACCAAGAACTTTGTCTTTTTCCCTTGCTTGGATAGGTGTTGCTCGCACCAACCAGAGTCGACATATACACGAGAGAAAGAATTTTGAAGTCCTCTTAAGTGGGGCATAGAAAAGGACCAATCCAGGCCAGGACCCCACCTGGAGCACAATGGCTTGAACAGAGGTTCATGAAGAAGGCGCAGACTTCACGAAATACTAAACACACTCGATCTATTGGACTGGTTTTATATCCAACGGTGGCACGCTATAAAGCAGAACCCATGAATCAGAAGAAGTCTGGAGGTTAAGCCCAAAATAGGGCTGGACTGGATTTCTTATCAACCTGATTCAACTTTCAATCTCATTGAATATTGAAATAACATCTGCGTGAGCCAAAAGGATACAATCGGGGCATTGGTGTAGGTCTAACAGTTCCTGTATTCTTCCGAGCACGCCTACCATGACATTAGGCGAAAAGAATACTTCATAGGAAAAGAAACCAACACATTCATATAAACAAAAATTCACGTAAACAGCAGGCCATTTGGAAAAATCTACACGGCACTCCTGAACAACCAACAAGTGTAGAGTGTGGCTATTACGTGATGCGATTCATGATCCAGACCTAAATTTGGAGAAGAATGTAAAACGCAAAATTTTAGATATACTTTCTTTATTTTACTACGTCAGATTTTTGTTTAAAACCGTCGTTTGTATCTTTATAACACGTCGGTTTTTTGGTTTATTTTGCAGTTTGAGAAGAAAAAAGATAAAGTTCAGTATAAACAAGAGGATATTGACGAAGTTAGGCATGAATGGGCAGAATTCGTGAACAACTTATTACCGAAGGATAATTGATGTACATAAATATTTATGAACAATGTTTAGGTTTATTTTAGTTTATTTAAAATGTACATAAATATTTTGTTGTAATCAAGCGAACAAACATCAAAAAAATTAAATTTTGTTTTAAAACTTGTTTAGTTCCCAAACACCAACGTCTGATTCTAATTTACACGTCTCATATGTGTACACAATGGTCATCTTGCTGTAACTGGAAATATAACATCGACAACAATTCTTAAAAACGACATGTAATAGACATAAACACGACGGTTTATAATTAATTCAACTTGTATAGATGAATTTTGTACTGATACACTACGTCGGTTAGTATAACCTTATCGACGTCTTAATAATATACAAAGGCGGATATTCTTAAACATCCGCCTTTGTATAGATAAACAACGTCAGTTATATACACTAAAATGACGTGGTAATACAATAATCCACATCGGTTATCCAAAAAAAGACGCCGTTTTCTATTCGTTTCGATGTCTAATAATTTTATGACGTCAGTTTGTGATATTTAACGTCGTTGTAAAAGGATACAACGTTGGATATGTCATTTTTCATTTAATTTTTAATGACTTTTATATTTTATTTAATTCCATATTAAATTCAAAACTAAATCCAAAAATTAAACTGAAAACTACCAAGCATTGAAATATTGTCTCTATCCTAAAGCTTTAAAAAATATAATTTTAGAAATATTTTTTAATTGTATTTAATTACTAATATTAATAATATACTCAAAGCAAAATCCGAAAAATATACCGGCAAATTCTATGCACTGATTGAGACAATATCTTGCCCGTTATGGCTTGAAAAATGTAATTTTAGTTTTCAAAGTTCAAATGATAACAAAATTCAAACAAATTTAGAGACAAAGCACGGTACTCCTTATACTTTACATAACATAACCCTAAAGTTTATGTGATCCATTGGTGCCCATAAATTCAAAAATATGAAATCCATATTTTAGCCTACTATTGTAGAAGGCATTGTTGTAAGGAGTCCATAGCAATTTTCGGTTCATTTTTCTCATACTTGTGTATTTTTTTTAAACAAATTATTGTAAAATTTAGGGTTTAGGGTTTAGGGTTTTTTGAAACGACGCGGTTTTCTCCCGCAGTTTTTGGTCAACTACATAAACCAAGACTAATTGTATTCGGTTTACGATATCGGTTATTAAATAGCGAGGTCCGTTATGTTTACAACGTCGGTCTTGTGTAGAAATCGCCGTTGTAAGTAAGAATTAGACGTCCATATAAGTATTGACCATCGTCGTTGAAAAACGTGGTACTTTACAATTTTTGACCGCGACATAAAATTTTCAGAATTTCCCTTTAACCCTCAAATAGTTCATTCTCTCTCTTCAACATAAATTTGTCTGAAAGTTTTCGCTCTCTCTCAAGTAGTTGTTATGTTCTTCCAGCTCTCTCTCAATATCCATGTAAGTATAACTCTAGTCCCTTTAACCCTAATTCTCTCAGCTCTCTCTCAAACTTTTGTTATATTCTCTCAGCTCTCTCTTAAAGCATTGGGTACGTAGATTCTTCAAGCTCTCTCTCAAAGCATTGGGTACGTAGATTCTCCAAGCTTTCTCTCAAGCAGTTGTTATATTCTCGCAACTCTCTCTCAATATCCATGTAAGTACAACCCTAGTCCCTTTAACCCTAATCTCTTCTTAAATCCATAAATGTTTTCGTTGGTAGCTATGGGTTCTTAATTGGTAGCTATATTAGGGTTTTTTGGTGTTTGCATTCTTGTAATAATTGCTCTCTGTTTGGGTTCTTTTATGTTTGTTTGGCCATGGGTTCTTGGAAAAGGAATGGGGATGGGAGATTTAAACAATTTTTTTTTTTTTAAACTACGACGACGATTGGCAGATCAAACCGTCGTCCAAATGTTTATTATACGTCGGTTGTTCATTTACTCCCGTCGTCTCGAGTTTTAAGCCGCAATGGTAACCTAAAGACGACTGTTTTTCCATTAAACGTCGTCTTTAGGCTACTAGAACCCCGTACAAATTTCTGCGTTTGGGTATCTTAATGACGACGGTGACTATAGATGACGTCGTCTGAATTTATATTAAACGACGATTATTTTGTTCAAACCGTCGTCTTGTCCATGTTTTATATTTAATTTTCATTTTGTTCTCTGCTATTTGAATGAGGTAGTGTTACATTGCTGGTCTTTCCACTTTAATATATATATATATATATATATATATATATATTCATATGAATTTTATAGAGTGTGAGATGGATAAGTCATGGATGCATGCAGATAGAAGATCGAAAGCATATGAGTTAGGGGTGGAAGGATTTTTGAATTTTGCATCAGAAAATCTTGGAAATACAACTGAGATTCGTTGCCCATGTGTTAAATGTGGGAATATTAGATTGTTTGGGGTTGAAATTATAAGGGAACACTTATACTTTAATGGAATTGACCAAAGCTATAAGATTTGGACATGGCACGGAGAACCTTGGGAATGAACTACCAATGCTAGTAGAAATGTAGAAGAAGATGAGCAAAGTAGGTTCAGTTATGTTTCTGAAGAATTAGAGATGGATGATACTGATTTTACCAATATTGGATCTGATCCTTATGAGTTTGCCAATGTGATTGGGGATGGCGATGAACCCTTGTACCATGGTTGCAGTAAATACACGAAGTTGTCGGCTTTGGTGAAGTTATAAAATTTGAAAGCAAAACATGGGATGAGTGATGTTTGCTTTACAGAATTATTGATACTTCAAGGAGAATTTCTTCCATAAGGAAATACACCACCTTCCTCTATGTACGAGGCAAAAAAGACTTTGTCTGCTTTAGGGATGAGTTATGAGAAAATCCACGCATGTCCCAATGACTGCATTTTGTATTGGAAGGAGTATGAGGATGCAACTAATTGTCTTCTTTGTGGTATCTCAAGGTGGAAGGAAACCAAAGATGGGTTCTTGAAAGAGGGTGTGGCAGCGAAGATGGTATAGTATTTTCCTCCAATTCCAAGGTTTAAAAGGATGTTTCAATCACATAAGACAGCTAAGAGTTTGACTTGGCATGCTGCAAGAAAATCAGTTGACGGTCATATGTCTCATCCAGCGGATTCCCCCTCTTGAAAACTTGTTGATAAAAAATGGCCCAACTTTGGTAATGAGCCAAGAAACTTGAGATTGGCTCTCTCATCTGATGGATTCAATCCCCACAACCCTTTAAGTAGCAGATACAGTTGTTGGCCAGTTATGTTAGTTACATATAATCTCCCACCATGGCTATGCATGAAGCGGAAGTTCATGATGTTGACCTTACTGATTTCAGGTCCTAAATAGCCCGGAAATGATATAGACGTCTACTTAGAGCCTTTGATTGATGATTTGAAATCTCTGTGGGATGAGATTAGAGGAGTGTATGATGCCCACATAGGAGAATACTTTACACTCAGAGGTGTATTACCTGTGGACAATTAATGATTTTTCCGCCTATGGAAACTTATCTGGTTGTGTCGTTAAAGGATATAAAGCTTGTCCAATATGCGGCGATGATACACCTAGTCACAGGTTGAAAAATGGCCACAAAATTTGTTACATTGGGCATAGAAAGTGGTTACCAATCAATCATCCATATAGGAGGCAACTTGCAACTTTTAATGGGAAACCTGAATATGGTATGCCTCCCGAGCCATTAATCGAAGAAGAAGTGCTGCATATGGTTGAAGATATTAATTACATAAGGGGCTCGAAAAATGGGGGAAGTATTGGTGAGAATGATGGTGACAGAGTTTGTTGGAAGAAGAAATCAAAATTCTTTGATCTCGAGTATTGGAAATACCTCCCTGTGAAGCATACCCTAGATGTTATGCACATTGAGAAGAATGTTTGCGATAGTATCATTGGTACATTGGTACATTGCTAGAGATCCCTGGAAAAAATAAAGATGAGATTGCTGCTCGGTTAGACTTATTGAACATGAGGGTAAAAATTGATTTGCAACCCGAGTATGGAGAAAGACGTACTCGCTTGTCTCCAGAGCCTTGGAATTTGTCAAGAGCAGAGAAGAGAGCAGTTTGCAATTCTTTTTATGGTATGAAGGTTCCTGAAGGTTATTCTTCAAATATAAAAAATCTTGTATCTTTAAAAGATTCAAGACTTCTTGGCCTTAAATCTCATGATTGTCATACCTTGATGCAACAATTGCTCCCTGTGGCAATTCGTTCTGTTTTGGAAAAGCCTGCAAGGTATGCAATAATTCGATTGTGCTTCTTCTTCAATGCTATATGTGCAAAGACGGTAGATGTTTCCAAGCTAGATAAGTAAGAAGATGTAGTAGTTACTTTGTGTTTGCTTGAGAAGTACTTTCCCCCTTCATTCTTTGATATCATGGTTCATCTAGTAGTACATCTTGTCAGAGAAGTTCCTCTATGTGGGCCAGTATATTTTAGATGGATGTATCCGTTTGAAAGATATATAAAAGTGCTAAAGGGGTATGTTTAGAATCGTACTCGTTTCGAAGGTTGCATTGCTAAGCGGTATATAGCTGAAGAAGTTGTAGAGTTTTGTACCTGAGCATTTATCTGATGTTAGTACAGTTGGAGTGCCTTCAAGCCAGAATATGGGAGTTTCAAAGCCATTATCAGGTTGCATAGTGAGCTTAGTTGATCTGGACTTGTTGAACTAGGCACATCTATATGTCTTGGAGAATACGGAGGAAGTCCTACCTTATATCGAGTACGTATAAATTTAATTTTTCATATGTAGCCATTTTAAATATTATTACTCCTTATGTTTATTTTATATACAAGGGATCGTAATGCGTGATTTTTTCCTGTCAATTGTAGGGAACATATGATCCACATCAAGACCACTTATCCAAAATTTAGAAAGAGAACAAAGTGGCTACAAGATAAGCACAATAGCACTTTCATTCAATGGCTAGGCTTTAAGGTATATATGTTATTGAATGACATATTGAACTTATTTTAATTTTTCTTTCTTTCTATATATATGTTAGATTGAATTAAGATATATGTTTAATTTGCAGGTTCAAAGTGAATTTAATGGGGAAGACAATAATGGCGTATCAGAAAATTTGAGGTGGTTAGCAGCTGGTACAAGCATGGCAATGCCATCATATAGGAGCTATCTTATTAATGGTGTCAAATTTAACACCAAGGCACAAGATGATGTGCGAACTGTCCAAAATAGTGGAGTTTATTTACTTGCACATACTATGCAAGTTGCTAGTGCCAAGGATAAAAATCCTATTGTCTCTAATATGGGTTTTTATGGGGTTATTCAAGAAATTTGGGACCTTGACTACCAAAAGTTTAGAATCCTAGTCTTGAGGTGTGATTGGATAGATAACACTTCGGGCCTTGTAGTCGACGAACTTGGATTTACCCTTGTAGATCTGAGTAAAATTGGACATAGGAATGACCAATTTGTTATGGCTTCTCAAGTCAAACAAGTATTTTATGTTGACGACCCAATGCATCGTGATTGGTCGTAGTGTTATCAATGCCTAATAGAGAATATAATGATGTTATTGGTGATGATGTGCTAGGTGATATTAGAATTGAGTGTGAGCCATTTACTAGAGGGATACCAAATGTTGACACATTTGATGACCTAGTGGGTGAGTTTGGGAGTGAGAATATTAGAGATGGGTGTGAAGATATATGGATTGATTGATTGTTGTAGTGTATGACATTAGTTATGCAGTTAATTGTATGACATTAATTCATAACTTTGTATATTATTTTAATTCCGATCACATTTTCATTCTGCAGGCTTTGGGCACGACAAATCAAAAATTAAAAATAATGGGTCAAAGCTGAAAATACGACGGTCAAGTTACAAAAATCGCAAAAGAGACGTCTACAAAACAACCAACGTCGGGGTTTCACAACCGACGTGGAATGACAACGCAAAAATGAAATAAAAACCGCCATTTGAAAAAGAAAACACGTCGGTTAATTAAAATTAATTTCAAAACGGTTAATAAATATTTTAAACAACGACGGTAAATAAAATAATCAACGACGAACAATAAAGTATAACACGACGGCAAAGCTCAAACCGACGAATTTACGGATATAATCAATTGATGATTAACGTCGTAAAAACATTGTTGCACGTCAGTTATAATTAAACAATTGACGTCTCGGAGAATACACACGTCAAAAAAGGTTATAAAAGAGACTTAACAAAGACTAGCCACGCCATGGAACAAATAAATAACCGACGTAATAAGGACATAACAATGTCGAAGAATTGGATTCTTGGGACATAGTAAAGTCTAACCACGACCTTCATTTTACAATAACGACGTCAAGTCCATAATTCAAGGCGTTTCATTAATTTTTAACGACGGTTAGGCTAAAAGCAATGACGTCTCAGAGATTAAACACGTCTAAGTGGCTCACAAAAGAGACTTTTAAAATGCCAACCACGTCAAGTCTATAAACACCGACGTTGTAAATTACTAACAACGTCCTAAAATGTGACTCCTAGGCCATAGTAAATGGATTAAACATGACATGTATTTTAATTAACCGACGTGTAATATTAAATCCACGTTGTTTATTTCTCTGTTAAAGCCGTCAAAATAATTTTCAACGTCTGTGGTAACCTAAAGGATCGTGGTTAGTTTTTTTTTACGTCAGTCCAAGTAAATATATGCCATGTTAAATCTTTAAGACGTCACTTTTTTTAACAAAAGTGGCGTCTAATTTACCATGTTATATGTTTTAGACGTTAGTTTTTTTATTTAGTGAACGTAGTATTTATTAACCACGACGGTTTTTATGTTTTACACGTCGGTTTTGGTTTAATTAGAGACGTTGATAAAAATATTTACGTCGGGTTTGTAGTTGTTTTTGACATTTAACATTATTTAAACGTCTGTATTTTACTAAAACCATCGTCTAATATAGTCGAATGTTGTCTTTTTATGCTTTTATGTATGAAGAAGACGCCAGTTTTAGTTTTTTTATGACGTGTAATATATTAACCACGTCGGTTATTTGCCGTCGTTATTTTATGTGTTAATAGACGGTGGTCGATTTCACGTCGGTTTAAAAACATGATACACTACGGTGGATTCCCGTCGTATTTCGTTTTTTGTGGTAGTGGTAGTTTGGTTTGAACGACTTTCAGTTTTCTTTTGACTCTTTGCAGGTGACGACTCCACTAACTCTAGACTTTGATTTTCTTTTGAAAAATCTTTCCATATATGAAATATATATATGAACTAAATTTAAATCGAAACAATTATAAACATCTTCTCAAACTTATAAACCGAAGCAAATTGAGCATTCAATTCAAAGCAATATATTAATCAAACCAATAGAGAATCATATACATAGAAATTTATAAATTAAAATTAAAATTTCACCAACACAAGTTCACAATTGCATTAAAGGGATAAAGAATTACATACTACGCAAGAAAAATTACAAGGGATAGACACATACAAACTTGGAGTTGAATAGCGGTTTACCAAATATCTCCAAAGCCTTTTCCCTTTGGTAATCTACACATAAATTGAAAGACCTATTAAAATCAATAGAAAAAAAAAACTTGATAATATAATTAGAACTAGCACACTAAAGAAATTGTTGAAAAACAGTGAAGATTCGAAACAGCACATGTTGGGCGACCGGTCGCTTTTGCACAGAGTCTCCAGACTTCGAATTGTCTTCATGAGACCAGTGGGCGATCAGTCGCTTGCTACCTGCGACCGATCGCAAAGAGCTGCGACCGGTCACTCGTCGACTTTGCTCAAGACTTCGAATCTGTGTAAAAACGACCAGTCGCAAATGTCTTGCGACCGGTCGCTGGTCCAAAACTTAGTATCCTTTATGTGAGCCAATTTTCCAACACCTCCATCATTGATTGTTTTGCTTTAAGGAAGACTTCCTGAGGAGCTTGGCATTTTAAATAATAGTAAATAAAAGAAACAAAACATCTGTTTGTTTTCTCTTCCCTTTGGGTTTCTTTACCCTCCGTTTGGATGAGGTTTGAAATTTACTTAAAAAGTTAGGAGTTTAAAAGGAGAAATTGACAATTTCCTTGTTTGATAACTTAAACTTGGAATTTAGTAAATGAAGTGTATAAAAAAATCGTGGAAATTGGGGTATCAAATTTCCAAGTTTAATTTTCACTAAAATAGGAGTCATTTCACAATTTTCATAATGCAATTTACAAAATGCAACATATATAAATCCAAACACTGAAATCTTCAATTGCCAGAAATTAAAATGATGGAAAATTAAATTACATCATTTTAGAATTCTATGTAATTTTCAATTCTTCATCCAAACGAAATGAAATCAGATTTTGACGAAAAAAAAGACATTGTAATATACTCTATTTTTATATCATATTCGAAAAGCGCAGAAGTGTGATAAAAAGAACAAATTCTTTGATTGGTCATATATTCTAAAAGCAAAAGCATTGTAATATAAGAAAGAAAGAACAGTACGTAGCTATGGGAATATCTTGATGTACACCACGTCAATGAATGTATATTTCAGTGACCACTCAAATATAGCAATTAAGCCCTACAAATCTAACAGTAATAAGAAAAATAGACGCACTATTATTACATTTTGGGTTGATTACAAATCTCTTGTAGAAACAAAAGCGCCCTTACATTACATGTTACATGTTGTGATTGCATTTTACTACGTCAGATTTCATCTAATATTTTGATGAAACTTATTAATTGAATTTGATTGCAGACCAAATTAAAATGACAAGAAATAAAATGAAAAGTTAGTCAAATTACGGGGATCAAACATATAATTTAGTATTTCTTCAGGGGCTCATTCTTCATTTTCTACATTCTTAATTATTTTTGTCAAGTTTTAATTAAGTCAAAATTCAAGGATCGGTTGACGGTCCCTATAAAGTTTCACCTAAATAGGAAATCGTTTAGGCATTTGATTATGACCTTGAACATTTCATTGTTTCTCTTTTTAGTATAGAGTTTTGTGAACTGCAGGATGTTAATTTGGTTACCAAGAAAAATTTGGAAAATCCAGGGTTAATTTTGTTTCTGTATTTTAAGCATTTTGAAATGAAGAGAAAAGAAATAGGAAATATAGGAATGAAGGGATGCGGCGGAGAGAGTTGCATTGGGTTAGGGTGCAGGTGATTGAATTGCACCCAATGTACTCTTTGCTCTTTTGCACTTAGCAGCAACTATTGTAGGTATATTCATGTGAGGCTTTGGAAAGCTTCAATTTCATTTCATCCAATGTACTCTGTGCTCAATTAATGATTAAAATCATTTTATTACATTATGAATGCAGAAAATCCAAATACACCTTTATTTGCATTAATTAGCATAACCACCACAAAGAGTACAACTAGAAAGACAGAGCAAGGTTACGTGAATGAAAGAAAAACAAGAAAGCAACTCCAAATGCATGACCTTATAACAAACTAAACTTCTACATCCCCCACTCTACCCACAGGACAACTCCAAAGATAGAGCACGGTTACATGGAAGGAGAAGGAAGAAAAAACAAGAAAAACCGTACTACTCCAAATGCTTGACTTCATAACACACTGAATTTCTGCATCCCCAACTCTACCTTTTCCATATCATTAGCCTGACCATTCCAACGATCTTAAGAAACAACTCCTGCCTTCTTGCGATGGCGACATCCGCAAGAACCACTCCCACTACAAACCCACTTCCAATTCCAGCCAAACAAAATTTCAAATCAATTTCAAGCGTTCGAGCTGAGCCTGAATCACTGTCTTCTTCAGTTGAAGGTGGCGGTTGAGGGGCCTCTTGATTTCTGCATTTTGGTAATGGATCTCCACACAATCCTGGGCTTCCCTCATATGAAGTGCTATTCAATGAAGTAAGTTGGGTACCTTGCGGTATAGGACCTGTGAGATTGTTGTGAGACACATCAAAGTTCCCAAGGAATGTAAGCCTCGTCAGTTGTTGGGGGATCTGTCCTGACAGCTTGTTGTGTGAAAGGTCCAACGATTCAAGATTCGTTAAGTTCCCCAAGGATGATGGAATAGAACCAGTGAGAATGTTGCTGGAAATATTGAGTGCGAGAAGCTCCTTAAGGTTCCCAATGAATTCTGGAATCTTACCTTCAAATTTGTTGTTTGAGATATCAATGGCTGCAAACCCTTCCCGAACCTTTGAATAGTACAAATCCAAACCTTTAATTGCTAATGTGATTGAGTAAGCAACATCCCGCCGAAGAAAAGAACCATTGACTTTATAGCCTACTGTTGTGTACATGTATGCTGACTTGTTTACAGTAATATCTGGAAACAAAAGTGGAATTTCACCTGTGAAATTGTTGAAAGACAAATCAAGAATGCGTAACTTGGGGAAGTCAACATTTGTTCTAGACTGCTCTATTACACCGTTGAAGCAATTATGGCGCATTGCCAAAAGTTTTAACTCTGGGAGAGTCCCCAACCAAATGGGAAAAATATCACTAAATTGATTGTTTGACAGAACCAGATACTCCAGCACCACACAATTCGCCAATGACCTCGGTAATTGCCCCTGCAATTGGTTATGACTAACATCAATCATCCTCAAACTGCTTCTATTGTTGTATGATTGAGGCATCTTGCCATGAAAAGAGTTGCTTCCAAGACGTAAAAGGATTAGGTCATCACTAAAGTTTCCGAGACACTGAGGAAGCATGCCACTCAAGTTATTTTCCGACAAGTCAAGGGACTGAAGAGAACTCATATTGCAAAGCAATGGTGAAATTCCTCCAATAAAATTATTGTTGTCAACTCCATATTCTAGCAAGGAAGGTGGAGGGATTGGTAATCGTCCATGGAAATTGTTGAACGAAAGCCTCAAGTCTAATAGGTTAACCCAGGATATGACAGTTGGAAGTTCTCCTGAAAAGAAGTTTCCAGAAATGTCCATGATTTCCAGAGTTTCCTTGCTTATGTTCCACCCCCAGTTTGGTACTTCGCCATGGATTTTGTTTCCTTCCATTTCCAACCACTGCAAATTGGTCTGATATCTTAGGAAAGATGGAAACTCTCTTAAGTTGCAGAAATTCAAACCCAGATAAATAAACTGTGGAAGAGTTGGATTCGTAATATTGGATTCGGTAACAAATTCGAAATTGTTCTGATTCAATTGGAGTTTGTATAGATTTTGTAGCTTCTGAAACATTTGAAAATACAATACACCACTCAGGTTATTAAACTTTAGATAAAGGATCTCGAGGTTCATGAGATTGGAAAATGAGACGGGAATTGAACCATTCAAACCATTAAAAGCAAAATCTAGGAAAACTAGTTTGCTAAAGTTACCTAGCCAAGATGGAATTGGACCAGTTAAAGAACTCGTACTAACTCTAAACACAGTCAATTGGGTAAGGTTTGCCAAGGAATCAGGAATTGGACCTCCAAAGCTGCTTGCTGAAATGTCTAGGTAAGTGAGCTGTCTAAGATTGCCAAGTGCAGATGGAACCAACGAGTTTGAAAAATTGCAGTGAGCCACTTCCAACTTTTGCAATGAATTAAGCTTTTCAATCGAAGAAGGTATTGTCCCCAAAAAACTAGTAAACCCAACCCGCAGTGAGATGAGAGGACTACTTCGATTAAATTCAGGAAAATGTCCAGTGAGATATTGGTTGTATCTCACACTAAGAAATTTTAAGTTCGGTAGATTGAAAATTCTCAATGGGAATTCGCCAAACAGATTACATTCCTCGAGGACAAGGGATGTCAAGAATGATAAATTTGTCATGGAAACGGGTATGACCGAAGATATGTTAATGAATGTGAGAGAAAGAGTTTCTAGACTAGTTAAATTTTGAACTAGACTTCTCATGTCCGACGGTTGAAGTTTCAGCAATCCTTGAGGATCATGATTAGGTTCGTCGATATTGCAACACAGATCAAGGTATGTCAACTTGGACAAGTGTGAGACTTCAGATGGGACTTGACCAGAAAAGACAGAGGCAGAGAGGTCAAGATGAGTGAGGCTTGGAAAATTTCTTATGCTAGATGGAATTTGAGAGTAATTGAAGTTATTGTCAGAGAGGCTTAACCTTTGAAGATGCACCAGGCTGAACAGGCTACTATTTGAGTCCAAATAGCCGTAGAGATAACTGCTGCTAAGATTAAGGCCAATAACATGACCCGTCATCTCGTCACACTCCACGCCGTCCCATGAACAGCAGCTTCTATTTCCTCCTCCAGCTGGTTTCCATGATGAAACCTTTGGATAAGCACCGTCATTACTTGAAGCAGATTTGTCAATCATAAAGCTCTCCTTGAACTGCAGCAAGGCAGAGTTCTCCTCGGCATGGTAAGATAGCTGCTGCAAAGAGTCTACAAAGTTTGCAACCGCAAGATGAACCAACAACAGAACTAGTAGTTTCGAGAGCATCCGAATCGACAGGTGAATCCCCATAATGTTTTGATATTTTTTGTTTGCACTCTTTGCTAAAGAATCATCTATGAAAGTTAAAGCTAGAGAGCTATCTATTTATAGATTGGCATGATCAAATGGTTGTGCAATAGCGTACACATGTCAACTAACAATTTAATATTATTTGAAATTTTGATCAATATAGAAGTGATGGGACAAGTATCTATTTATGGACTGGCATGAGGTGACTAAAGTCAACAACTCACGAACTGATTAATAAAAAAGTGTAAATGCAAAGAAATAAGGGAGCTTTAGTTTTAAACCATAATATAGTTTACTAATTTAGTAGAAAGAAATACAATTTAGTCTAATTAGCAAAAGGCCAAACACCAAAATGTAATAAAAATACCATTACAAATTATGAAAATTACAACATATGCCATTTTCAGGATTTAATTTTAAACCAAAGCTGGACAAACACATCAAACCCAAAAACTGAAACTGAAACGACATATAAACCAAAACCAAAATTGAATCAGCCATTCGCGCGACCTTTCAACTTCACCTCCAAAAAACCTCTTCAACTGTTCCACAAATCCCCAAAATCTCAGCCAACGCGACGACCATCTCAGATTCCTAGTCTTCACTCTCACTTTCGGCAAAAAAGTGTAAGGAATCAACTTAGATCTTGGTTTCGTTTTGGTTTTGGTTTTGGTTTTCTGCATTTAATTTCGGGTTTGGGTTCCTTTTTCGTTTTCCTTTTGGTTTTCTGCATCTTAGATTCCAGTTTGGGGTTCCTTTTTCGTTTTCCTTTTGGTTTTCTGCATCGTAGAAACACAAACTGCATCGCAGAAACACAAACTGCATCGCAGAAACACAAACTGCATTGCAGAAACACAAACTGCATTGCAGAAACTCATATTATATGTCTATTATGTTTGATGTTTGATGTTTTCTTTTTTCTGCTCAACCATTTATACTCCTTCCTTGTAGTTTATCTTTACTTGACCTAATAGTCTTCTCATCCCTTCTTGTTTCAGAATCACAAATGGCGCAAGAGAATGGCTCAAGGGACACAGATCCACAACCACAAAGCCAACCAAGAGTAGCAGATGCTAGATATGTAGACTCAGCAAGATAGCGATCGTAATCGCTCTTCATCTTGAGCTAGAAGACCTTGGAGTTACCGGTGAAGGCCGAAGGGATGAGCAGCTTGAGAATTCCATCGCGGCCACAAGTGAAGGCTATGGTCGTCGTTGCTACAGAGAGAGAGAGAGAGAGAGAGAGAGAGAGAGAGAGAGAGAGAGAGAGAGAGAGAGAGAGAGAGAGAGAGAGAGAGAGTCGTCGTTGCTTCGGAGAGAGAGAGAGAGTCGTCGTTGCTTCGAGAGAGAGAGAGAGAGAGAGAGAGAGAGAGATCTAATTTGATAAAAAGGGAGACCAACCCTAATATTTTAATAAAAAGGGTATAATTGTCTAATTTTAGCTGGCCCAACAAATCTGGGCCTACTCTTTGGCCTAATCTAAAATACCTATTCTTTTTTGGGTATTAAAACCCAAACCAAAATACCTAATGTCTCATATCCAAATTACTAAAGTTAATTATGTCTAATACCTAATTTTCCTAAGAAATAATCATCACAGAAAATTTTATCCTTGCAATTAAGTACCAGCGAAAATTCTATCCTTGCATTTGGAGCGGTCATTATTGAACCAATGCAAGATTTTAATATTCAGTTTATAAACAGTTCTTACTTGAGCAGTGCCCTTGTATTTCCAATGTTTTAAAATATTCTTTCTTTGCCCTCTTAAGCTAAATAACCATCTATGAAAGTGAAAGAGCTATCTATTTATGGACATGATCAAATAGCATTGCATATATACTTGTACATAGTAAATAACTATTTAATATTGCTCCAAGTTCCATCTTCATCAAGAGATAATATTTATTGACATTTTGATCAATAAAGAAGTGATTAGAAATAATAATAATAATAATAATAATAAACTCGAGGCTTAGTGTTTTCACACTGCAAATGACTAAAGTCAAGAACTCACAATCATAGAAATTCCATCCTTGAAAGTAAGACCACTGTTGTCAATTCGAAGCAATGAAAAAAAATGGTTTTGGTTGCATGTCTTTATCTGTCCATACATATGTGCTTGACTTGAACAGAGGGGCAGGTAGCATCTATGTAACAAACATGGAGTTTCTTGGTCTTTTTAATTGAAAATATCACAAATTGCATACATGTAATTTACCAGAACCCTTTTCTTTTTTTTTTCCTTGGGGCTTTGTAACAAACATGCACGTCACCATGTGTTATGGACTTCAAGTGAATTAATAAAAGGGGGTTAATTTTGGTAATTTCCGTCGACTTTTTGCACCTATATAAGCTTCATTTTAGTCATTCAATTCAGTTAATGAATTTGAAGTCTTCATATTTCAATCCTTTTGGTGAATTAAAAAGTGTAAATCAATAGTTTTAATTTACATCTTCACAAATTTAAGTTAAAAACATAAAAATACTTTTGGGGTCGGTTTCATTTTCGTGGCTTTCTCCCCCTTCTGAATTACCTTCCTGAGAATTCACCAGCCATAGAAAACAGAAAAAAGAGCTTGATTTGAGAGAGAGAGAGAGAGACTTAATTAAAAAGGCAGGGGGGACTGATTCAGACCCAAAAAAAAAAAAAAAGAGGGTTGAAAGCGAGAGAGAGAACGGAAGGGACTTGGAATAAATTCCAAACAAGATGGGAATGGGAAACAACGATGCTTTGAAATTTGTATGTACTTAACATTTCCAAAACATGTGCAAACTTCAAGATTCCAATCAAGTTGTCCAATTACTCCGTAAATAAGGCATTCTGATTCGGATACATGTTATTTGATCTTTGTCATGCATCAAGACTACATATATAGTTTCAAACTTATTTGACTTGTTTGGTGCGATCATGTTGAATCCGATTTTGTGCAATAGCTATTGCAGCCTTGTTGTCACAAAAGAGATACATTACAGATGTAGGTCTATACCCAATTTCAGTAAGCAACCTATGTAGCCAAAGGAGTTTGCAAATTCCTTTAGTGATACCTCTAAACTCGGCTTCTACACTAAATAAAGCTACTACCTTCTATTTCTTGCTCCTCCATGTCACCAAATTACCTCCCACGTATGTAAAGTAACTCGATGTGGATTTTCTATATATCTGTTACACTACCGGCCCAATCTGCATAAGTGTAACAATCAATATTCAAATGACCATGTTTAGATAACATAAGTCCTTTTCCAGGTGCAAACTTCAAATATCTAAAGTATTCAGAGAACTGCATTCATCTGGCCTTCACTTGGAGAATGCATAAATTGGTTGAATACCCTCACCGCATAAGCAATGTCTGGTCAAGTATGTGACAAATTGGTCAATCCTCCCACTAAGCTTTGGTATCTTTCTTTGTTAGTTGGAACTTGATTTGTGTATTCTCCAAGATGATGATTCTGAACAATAGGAGTGTCTACAAGTTTACAATCAAGCATTCATGTCATCAACATAGATTAATAATGGTAATTTCCCTTGACTTTTTGCAATAAACTTCATTTTAGTCATTCAATTTAGTTAATCAATTTTAAGTCTTCGTATTTCAATCCTTTTGGTGAATTCTAAAGTGTAAATCAATAGTTTTAACCTACATCTTCACAAAATTGAAGTTAAAAACATAAAAATACTTTTGAGGTCGGTTTCATTTCCGTGGCTTTCTCCCCATTCTCAATTACCTCATGAGAATTCACTAGCCATAGAAATTAGATAAGCGTTGAACCAGGAAAATAGAAAAAGATCTTGATTTGGGGAGAGAGAGAGACTTAATTAAAACGGCAGGGTAGAAAGACTGATTCAGAAAAAAAGAAAAGAAAAGAGGGTTGGAAGCGAGAGATCACGGAAGGTACTCCCAATTTCAAAGAAGATGGGGATGGGGAACAATGATGAGTTGAAATTTGAATATACTTGCATTGCAAGAACATGTTCTTGACTTCAAGTATAAGTTAATTCATTAGACTGGAAATAAATAGTGCATTCAAATCAGAAGTTAAGATATTTGCTATGCATCATGACAATATGGCCCCGTTTAGTTCATGGGAAAGGAATCTTGGGGATGAGAAATCAATTGCTTTCTCATGTTTGGTAAGTCAGGCATGGGAAATCATTGCCTAGCACATGGGAAAGTAGGAGGGAAAGTGAACTCGTCCTTTCTCCTTGGGTTTTACTCTCCCTTCCCATGGGAAAGTGAGGCTAGCATTAAATACATTTTTTTGACTAATTTGTCCTTACTAACAATTCATAATTACAGTTTTTATCCAACAACTATTTGTATTATTTTTTATTTTTTATATTCATATTTCTTTAATAGGGGTACAATTGGGAAACTAAACAAAATTTGTTTTCCATTCCTACTCAAAACAAACATGGGAAAGAAAATAAAGTGATATTTTCGGGTTACTTTCCCGACATTACCAAACACGGGAAATGTATCACCATTTCCCATCCCTTGGGAAATGACATGGGAAATGATTTCCCATCAAATCCGTTCCGTGAACCAAACGGGGCCTATATGTCACCTCTTGGGCATGCGATCTGAGCTTTGGTCTTTGCTAATCACTCTGGATGCTACCTGCCCCTCTATTCAAGTCAAGAACATGTGTATGGACCGATAAAGACATGCAACCAAATAATCATCACAGAATTTTTCATCTTTGGGGTATTAGTATAAAGCCTATTGAGGGCAAGGCTACTTTGGTTCATGGGAAAGGAGGCTTGGAGCATGTTTGGTAAGTCCATGCATGGAAAATGGTTCCCTGACACATAGAAAAATAAGGAGGAAAATGTAACTGTTTGTACCATATTTCGCAAATGGGCCAAAAATGGTCTATCTCTCAAGGGAGCATATTTGTGAAGCCCAAGCCCAATTTCCTTTCTTTTCTTTAAGATAAAAAGAACCTTTTTTAAATAAAATGGCTCGTCGATCAGGATAAGAAAAATTAATGAAAGCCCACAGCGTCAAGAAGCCCAAGTCTTTGAGCCACACTAAAGTTAAAAAGATTGGTAACCGTTGCACATAGACCCACGTAATTAAGGGTCTGAAGAAGGATTGTCACATTAATGGCGACTTGACCTTCTTCTCGCCCAACTAGAAAGCAGGATGGATAAAAGCCACCAGAACAGGACTGAGTCGAATTACCAACCAGATTTCCGATACAAAGACTCAAGTAAGAGAAACACCTCGAAAAACCAACGGTTTTGTCAGAATATTCCATCCTTTCACCAATGAACCGGTCCAGATCAATAGTTGACTTTAGATAGCAGCCAAATATCATCTTTCAGCTTTCATCATTGAAGTTTCTTGCTTATAAATAAAGAGCCTCCACAACAGAAGAAGGGGACTCTCTCTCTCAAACCAGATGCAACGTCTCCAAAAATACTTGAAAAACTCAAGATCTTTTCAAACAAGCCTGTTAACTTCCAGAAAACCAGTTGACAACTCTTGTGTTCATCTTTTTGTTGCTCTACCATCTCCATAGTATGATTTCTTTCAAATGATCAAATTGAATTCATGTATCCATATAACATGATAGAGAATTCTCCAGTTTTTCCTTGCATTGTGATCAATATTTTGAATTAGTTAAATGGATAAATTCAGAACTCTCATTCTTCCTTGTTATCAAGTAAAAATTAGATGAAGAGATCTTAGAATTTATTATAATTGTTTCAGTAAGTATCTGCTATTTGTTTGTTTTTACATATTTCAAAAATCTCTATAGATTAATTTCCCGCCTTCGTTTATTTAAATTTGCCATTCGGACCTAAAGCAAGGGTTTTGGCCCGAATAGGGCCCTGTTATTCCCAGATGGGTGTCTGTTATTCCAACGACCTCCTCACTCTGCAGAGCAATCAGATCCAAGTCATTCAAGACCATCAAAAAGGGTGTTCGAGGGAAAAAGGACCAACAGTAACCCTCCTTCCCCCTTGGGTTTCATTTTCTCACCACCATCACAACAACCACAAAAAATTTCATCTTATAGATATGAGTATGGAGCCTGTAGAGGGCAACTAGAATCATTAGGGTTTCGGTGGTTCGGATGATGATGAGTCTCCCTAACTCTAGTTTTTGTTGGTCGCAGTGATCTTGTGTGCTTGTACTTGGTTTTGGTTTGTGTGTCCTTTCCTTTTGCATGCTTTGTGATAAAAATTTGATTTTCCAAACTGTCAAATTAATCATGGCTAATTAAGTGCCACATAAAAAGAAAGAATAAAATCGCTTATGGCTGATTAGGTTCACACGTTATATTGCTGAAGGCAGCCATTTGGTTTTAGACATGATAGTTTTCTCAGTGTTGCCAAACAGTAAATTGATTGTTTAATCACTCAAACAAATCATGTTCAAACAAGTGGGACTTAGGAAAAGGGAAAGGAAAAAAAAGTGGGACTTAGGAAAAAAAAATAGTAGAAAGAGAAGACACGAACCAAGATAGAAGAAAGGAACAAGACGAAAAGAACAAAAAAAAATTAGGGATATGATTTCTCCACTTACATTTTTTTTTTTAATACTTTTTAATCAATTATGTTCTATCTCTTTCCTATTCTACCATTACCCTACATTAATTTCTTTTCATTTCACTTTTATATTAGTTCTTTTTCTTTATACTTAATTTTCCAACTTGCACTCCAATTTCAGTATTCTTTTTTTTTTACTTTAATTGAGTAAGAAATTTTTTTTTTTCCCTTTAATATTGAAAATGGAGTGTAAGTTTGAAAATTAAGTATAAAGAAAAAGAAATAATATAAAAGTGAAGTAAAAAAGAAATTAATGTAGGGTACGGATATAAAAAGAAAGAGAAAGAGTACTGCTTGTAAAAAAGAAACTAGTAAGTCTAGCCGAAATAAGTGTTTGAAAATAAAACAAACCAGTTAAAAGAGAACTGCTTATTATACATTTAAACAAAAGAGACTGCCAAGTCTGGAAAGACATTAGAACATTGGGCTTCAATTTCTGCTTAGATTGTTGTCTGTGACTTAGGCTGGAATGAATATATCTGTACTTGAATTGCACATCAGCACCTTCAACTAATAGAGATCAGATGAAAATCGATACGAATATTGAGCTTGGCAGAGCTATAATCATTTTGAGCCATGGAGAGGCTTGTCCAGTGGGCAGAATTGAGATCTCTCCAACCTGGACTGGATTGGAAGTGGCTAGAGTGGCAGTTGCTTACCTGGAATTGCACTTCAACACCTGTTCTGCTTTGACTAGGGATCACCTGAGAACTATTCTGGTGATTTTGGGACATCAAAATGTCTTTGAAAATTTATTGAGGTTTTCATATTATCATATTATGAACAACCTGAGTTCCACTTGATTCATCTATTATGAACCAAATTTGTAACGAGAGAAATCTTGTTTCCCTTATGAGCTGCTTCTTTGAACCGGATTGAAATCATGGATGGCTTTTGCAAACTAGATAGCCTGATTGCTTCTGAGTTTGAAGACTTTTAAGATCGTGTGATCTTGCTTGATTTTTGTCAGGATGACTCAGAGTTTTTGTCTTGATTTGATTTTTTGTTGTCCTCTCACCAGTTCACATCCTTTTATATTTATAGGCATAATGATGATTCCTTAATATCTAGAGGATATTTGCTGAGAAGTGTTTGCTCCAGCAAATAAGGGAGTAGCAATTATTCTTGACAGGAAAAGCCTACATCAAGAGTAAGTTATGATGATCAGTTTTGACTTTCTGACAACCAACTCCCTTGCTTCTTGGTCGTTCCTTGCAAATTGGGATTGAATGTCTTACCTGACGAGATCTTCATGGGTATGGAAGGAAACTCAACCTATTTTCCTAGAATTTAATGGTTATGGGGAGTGGTTTCTGTTTTCACCTTTCTACCAACTCCCCTGAATGTCCTCTGCCCGTTTCCTGTTAACATATTGTCGTTGGAATCATGTGGGTATTTGCAGAAAGAAACTGAACCTCTCTAGCTCTAAAGCCTCTGATCTGGCTTTGAATCGGATAACCAACGGTGATGATCAAATCTCCAGCCTTTAAAAAAATGTAATGTGGAAACTGGGTAAAAATTAAACCAATTAAATAAGGTATTTTAGATTAAATCACATTAAATCACCATTGGTGGTAATTAACCTCTATCCCGTGAAGATTAATCCATGTAATTGGTTTCATTTTAACTTCCCCTTTTGAAATGACTTGGGATGATCTCCAATTTTGATAAATAGAGCCCAAGTCTGTTTTGTCAATATATCCCAATAGCCAGTGGGTCGGCGCGTAGAAAATAAGCCCAAATAGTAATCAAATGTAAAAAATCTCTGTCAAAAACCCAAAGCAATCTACACAAACAGAGAAATGCACGTACTCACCTTTAAGCCGAGACAAAAATGTAGCTCTAGGAGAGCCTGGAGAGAGGAAATGGTTGCATCGCAGAGTCAATAATTGAAGGGAAATAGCGGTATATACCACCAATCTTATAATCTTAACTAAAAATACCACCGCCCTCCAATTTTTTTACAACTAACACCTATAAATATAAAATTATTGTACACTTATTGCTCACCTAACACTTTTTCTGAAAATCACCTCTCGCGAATCAGCTCTCTCTTTGGCTCCGTCTCTCACAGTCTCAACTCTCTGGTCACTCAGCTCTCACTCTGTCGTCGCTCATGGCTGAGCTCTCACGCTTTCAGTCTCTGTCGTTCTGGTCTCACTCTCTCTTCTCTCTTCCTCTCCCAGCGGAATCCGTTAATTGAATATTAATGCCATCGATTACCTGAAATAGGTACTGTTCATCGACATTTTCTTACGGCTTAGGGTTTATGGGTTTGTATGAAAATCGTTTATGGGTTTGTTTGAAATTGGTTTAGGGTTTAGGGCTTTCTCTGAAATTGGTTTACTGAGTTCTCTGAAATGGGTATAGGGTTTAGGGGTTTTTCAGAAATTGGTTTAGGGGTTTCACTGAAATTGGTTTAGGTCTGAAATGTTGTGATTCGGATGATTCATTGTTTGAAACAGTGAATGGGTTTGTTGTTTGTGGAATGATGCTTGCACTGGTGTTGTTTTGCTGTTGGTACCTGACGTTGTATATTCATTTTAGTGCTGTTGTATTGCTATTTTGTCATGGTTGTAATGGTTTATTATGGTTTTATTCATGTTCCACACAACAAATGTAGTTCAATGACAGACCTTTATGACTTGTTTTAAATGTACGTCTTTGAAAGTAATTTGGGCTATACATTGTACGGCAGTGAAACAAACACGTCATTGATAAGTTTAGGGCTTGCATATTGGATATGGATAAGTTATCTTTGTTTTTCATATTCTGTTGTGATTATTTGGAATTTCAGTTTGGGGATGAATATTGAATGTGTAAACAAAGGGCAAAGAACCATATGCGGGGATGTATATTAGTTTTTGGTGCACAATGGGCTAGTTTAGAAGTTATAGTACCTACAGATGTGTTGCTTGTGCTATCTTTTAAATGGATTTGAAGAGCCTATACTGAAATAGCTTCTCCTTCCCATTTCCCTTCTCATTCGGGAAGCATTTTCGTGTTAGGCCTTTGGTTTATTAGTCACTTATTTGTTCAAACAATATTGGATGTAACTAGTGTTTTGTATCTAATTGTAGAAACTAATTTGCAGGTTTCTAGTGAGCAGAAGTCACCATAACTTTATCTTTTGGAGAATATTGTAAAGAATAGCGGGCGGGACTACATAAAATATTTTGTTGTTAGACTCTCCCTGAGGTTAGATTTCTGGTTTTTGTGATGCCTCTCATTTCTCAGCATGCTTTTTGTGGTTATGTAACGCAGCTTTTTGATTTATTGACATGTAACAATGTCTAAATCAACCTGGAATACACAACATATTTAGTTTGAGGTTTAAATAATGGCAATTGGGATTAAATTATCTTTGATATCCACACTGTTTATTGCTTACGAATTACATTGTTTCTTTCAAATAAAATGATGTTTTTCTGCACAATGTGTCATTATTACCCCCTTGTGTCAAATCCGACGATAGGCTTCACTTCACTTCACTCTGTAGTTACTTTGTAGTCAAAAGTTTTTCCCATTTTTTGCACTTGTAGGTGTATGAAATGAGAAAAACTTTTGTAGGAAGCCTTTTGAAGATAAAATATAAGAGAAGGACGTGGGAAAATATAAGAGCACGGCTTGTGGACAGAAAATATAACATAAGCAAATTGGAAAATATAAGAGAAGGAAATGAGAAATTATAAGAGCAAGACTTGTGGAGAGAAAAGATAAGGGTTGATGAATTTGTATTTTTTCTGTCATGGGCCATTGGTGAAGAAACATGAAATGCATATAAAGTTGTATTAGGGCTGTATTGTAGGTTTATCACTGATATATATTTTCCAGCAGGCAAAGTCCAAAATTGGTTTTCAGCCCAAAACTGGTATTTGCGGGGCCAAAATTTAAGAAATGCAGAAGTTTGGCCGAAATTCAAGACCACAAACCAGACGGACTGGAAATTTGTAAAGCCCAGTTTTTACAGCCCACTTGACCCCTTGGTTTGTCACGTAGTGCTGTCAAGAGTGGACACTCTTGTGTTAGCCTGGTCCTGGAATACCTGTCATGTGGTATAACTAATCCACATGTTATAATATGAGTGGATGATTATGTTAAAATTTCCCACTTTTAGGATAACCTCGACACATTATACCATGCAACCATACTTTAGTACCACACTATAATTACTTGAGCCTAGCCTTCTCCATTTAAACCGTCCAAATTTAATTTAAGTACTTTTATGAAGAGGTATTCTAAGGTTAGTTTTTTGACAATTGATGCATGTAAGGTTTACAATAGATCAATGGTCAAATTTCGTGAACAAACAACAATACTTTTTAGTTGAAAAGGACAGTTGTTTGCACTTCAGACCAATGATCAGATACCCCTTCTTTATAAATAAAAAGAAACATGTAAATATTTTTGGTTAGAAAACAAATGACTATACGATAACTATTTTAGAGTGCCAACAACAACTCTCTTATTTCATCATATAATTAAGGATATAAGGGTGTAGAATCCAACATGTAACATAGAGGTATTATAATTTATAGACAACTTAATCTATTGTGCAGTCTGAGCTAGATAAACATGAATCGAAGTGAATTGTGAGAGAACTAGAATTAGAATTTACATATTGGACTCAAATTGTCAAACCGACCATGGTTTGAAATTTACATATACTTTGATATTTGGTCTTTGATTTGATCTTTGCTATGCATCAAGAAATCAAAAAAACTTGGACCAATAAGGACACAAAAGGCAATTGCCATGAAGTATTTGTGATATTTTGCTTGTAATTGCCATACATGCAATTTTCTTTTTTACAAATTTATTTTATTCAACGATGCGTGCGATGCCAAGGGTCGTACCATACGCCATCACACATATACACATGATAAGGAATACATGCAACATAAAAACAAGCAAAATATAACATCAAATGCATAACCTTATAACAAACTTATGAATTTCTGCATCACTCTACCTTTTTCTTATCATTGATCTGATCATTTCTACACAAAGGCGCAGCCACAGTGGGGTTGTGCAACCTCTTGGAAGCCATGGAAATAAGCCTAGAGGTCCCTTGGAGCTGCTGGTGCGACCTCTTGGAGCTGCACACCAAGTGGTCAACAAAATGACTGAAAGAAGAAGGGTCTGCAAGCTGAAGAAGAAGATGCGCGCGGGACTCTTTTTTTTTTTAAAACAACCTGGGCACAACGACGTCGTTTTGGCCCAGGGAATTTTTTTAAATGAGCTGAAATTTGGAAAAATAAAATAAAAAAGGGCCAGCATCCTTCTCTAGCCATTGCTTCTCTCCACAGACCCGATTCTTCCATTCTAAAATTCCTCCAATCATGGAATACAAAAGAAAACACACACAAAAAACAGCGTACTTGAGAATGCATATTTTCAAACGTCCCAAGTGACAGAGCTTTGAATTCTTCTCCATTAGGCAATGCACAAGTACTGCTTGAATCAGTAGTTGAACTTCCAGCATCAATTTCTTCCTCTAGCTGGCAACCAATTAATTCAGCATTTGTTTCATAATGGGACAAATAGACAAATACACGCAATATTGTTTGTCAGTGATGAATGATACTTGAGCAACAAGCACTTACAGAATCTTTGTTAAGGCAAAGACGTCTGAGTTTACACTCACGTTGTTCTGATCTTTTCTTGAAAATTTTATCTTCATAAGCACCAACAAGAAGAATAAATTTCTCAACCCTGGATAGTTTGATGTATCCTGATTTTTTGTCATTGACCTGCTTTTGAGCATAAAAGAAGTGGCATGGTCATGATCTTATCTACATTTTTTTTTTCAGGGTGAAGAAATGTAACTGAAACAAGGCTAATCATGTTATACCCGGAGCATATCAACCATATAAGTATAACCCCCGAGATTTTTGAATTCCTTCTTATAGACAGTCGTCAGCAAGTCAATTGCACCTTGGAAATAAGTAGTTATCATAAAAAATTAGTTTCGAGCTTCATATTGTATTCCCATCAATAATGTTGTTTCCGTTAGAATTATGAATGAAAGTATTATGATTTCATTTTCAATATTTTTTCCCATCCTGAATTTTTATTGGGACATTTACACTAAGACCCTGTGGTAAGATTCCTGGTTCCGTCACTGTTTCTACAGTCTCAATAAATAACTCCTTCCTCCTTGTGATCACAATGTCCGCAAGAACCACTCCCACTACCAACCCACTCCCGATCCCCACCAAAACAAATTTATAATCAAATCCAATTCTAGAGCCCGAATCATTTTCTTCTCTGCTTGAAGGTGGCAGTTGAGGGGTCTTAGCATTTCCACATTTCTTAGGCAGTGGATCGCCACACAAGCCGGGGTTTCCTTCATATGAAGAGCTATTGAACAAAGTTAGTTGGGTTCCATGTGGTAAAGCATGCATGGAAGTGAAAATGTGAGAGAGTTATAATTTATAGATTGGACTCAAATTATTGAGCAATAGGAGCACATGACTAAATTTCAAACAAGATGGGGATGGGGAACAATGATGGTTTGAAATTTGCATCTACTTGCAAGAACATGTTCTTGACTTCAAGTGAGTTCATTTTGACTTGAAGTCAACTCGTCCAATTACCCGAAAAATATGGCATTCAGATAGATGTTATGTGATCTTTGTTCTGCATCAAGACATATGAAGTTTCCATCAGGATCACTATACTAGTGACAGGATCCGCCCCCGAATTCCTCGGAACTCGAGACGAGTCTTGTGGTAATTCCGTCATCACACCGATGCCGAGCCCACTTACTGAAAATTTAGGCTCTTTTCCAAATTAAGAGAAAAGAGCACGAGACTTTCTGCCGAAGTTTCGACAGAATCTCCCCTGTAAATTGAACATTCCCCAGAAATTCCAACTTGCATAAAACATATTTAACAATACCAACCGACAACATGCATAATATAAACTTAGGCAAGTCATCTAATTGGCCTCCGGCCTTCAAATATTCCAAAACCAAACTATCAACAAGCTCTTAAGTCGCACTAAACATAAACCATACGATTAATGATCTCAAACAACTATACGAATACCCCCAACAATCATTTAACCGGATTCAAATCCAAAATCACATCAAAACCCATTCAACTATACGAATACCGCCAACCCGTTTAAATACCTATTTATACCCGTTTATTAAATGGGTCGTGTCATGGGTCGTGTCAACCCGTTTACTACCTGCCAACTCAAAAAAATTAAAGAAATTGAACCTTCAGCACACCCAATGGGTTTTGAACCCCAACCAATTCCACCCCTCTCCTTGCTCCTTATCCATCTTGGTGTTGATAACTTTGTGATTATATGTTACAACATTTGATATTTATAATGTCTTTACAAACTGATGAGCACTTAATTATTACATTTTAATTCCTAAATTATATTTGTTAGTAATTATTCCTTATTATTTGAGTTAATTATGTATATAGGGTGTAGGGTTTAACGTTTTAATTCCTAAACCCTAAATCCTCATCCCTAAATGCTAAACCATAAACTCTAAACCCTTAACTCTAAACCCTAACCCTAAACTCTAATCCCTAAACCCTAAACTCTAAACCCTAAACACTAAACTCTAAACACTAAACCCTAACCCTAAACCCTAAACCCTAAACCCTAAACCCTAAACTCTAATCCCTAATCCCTAAACCCTAAACCCTAAACCCTAAACCCTAAACCCTACCCATAAACCCTAAACCCTAAACTCTAATCCCTAAACACTAAACTCTAAACACTAAACCCTAACCCTAAACCCTAAACCCTAAACCCTAAACTCTAATCCCTAATCCCTAAACCCTAAACCCTAAACCCTAACCATAAACCCTAAACCCTAAACCATAAACTCTAAACTTTAAACTCTAAACTCTAATCCATAAACCCTAATCCCAAAAGAAATTTCATATAACTTATAAAATTTGTATCATATCACTTTTTTAGCGGAGGTGCAATATTGACTAAGTATGAAAAATGGTTTTTCGGAATAATCATTTTCTCAAGATAATTTTTGGCGGTTTTTATTCCTTATACATCAATTAAGAAAACTTGATTTTATGGGATTTTAGTATGAAGTATATATTGACTTAATGAGCCATTATTTATAGCCTAAATCGTATTTTGCACTAAAACTGATTTTTCATATTTTGATTTGGTGGGAATTTGATTTTCTAGTATTTTTATTTGAATCCAAATAGGGGGTACTTCCTTATTTACATTGTAAACTTAAGTAAATGAAGTAATATAAAAATAAATGAAAGTAAAAGGACAAAGATATTTGAAACCCATTTAATTTGTAAATGGAGTAATATGTATAGTAATATTACCAAACCCATTTAATTTGAAACCCAATAACCTGCTTACAGCAACCCGATTAAAACCCTAGGTCAACCCACATATATAATGCAAAATTTCTCTATATTAGACTATCACATTCCAAAACCAAAAACCTCACAGCCATCTCTCCTTCCCTCATCCCTCATCTCTCAGGCCCATACGGAATCTCTAGCTCATGTTGCCATCTTAACCCCTCGCCTCCCCATTCAGCGCCTCTCTCTGGCTGGCACCACCACCAGCCCCGACATCAGCACCTGTTTTGGGTGTGAAAGCACCAGCCCAGCATCCATAACCCGCCCCCAGCCTCTTCCCATTCAACCACAGCCATCAACGCCTGCTCTGGCTCCAACACCGGCTGCTCAAACCCAAATTTCGCTCCAATTTATCTGTTCGCTATCCTATTCCTTATCCATATATTGCTTTGGTTGATTCTGATCTTGAGCCTATTGCTTTGGTTGATTATGATCTTGAGTTTAATGCCCTCCTTAAGCAGGGTACTTGGTCCTTGGTTCCATTGCCTCCATCTGCTCATATTTTTGTTTTAATTAACATAAACTTATTATGTTTTATACAGATGAATGTTTTAAAAGATGGGGGTGACAGTGTTAACGGTGGAGCAGCTACAAGTGATGTGCAAGAATCAAATCCAGATAACAATAACAGGAGTACCAGCGAAATAAATCAGTTTGGTAAGAGACGTAAACTCACATCACATGTATGGACTAAGTTTGAAATTCTTCCTATCGATCCAAATAATAAGGTTTATGCAAAGTGCATGAAATGTGGTCATAAATACCTCTGTGATAGTAAATATAGTACCTGGAAATTTGAAGCGTCATCTTGATTCTTGTTTGAAATCTGATACTCGCGATTTGGGACAGTTATTAATATCTAAATCTGGAGGGGCTATCATGACAAGGTCTGCCAAGTTTGATCCTAATAAATTTCGTGAATTACTGGTGATGGCAATTATCATGCATGATCTGCCCTTTCAATTTGTTGAGTATGTTGGAATTAGGGAAGTGTTTAATTACATTTGTGCTGATATTAAATTGATGTCTCAAAAATACTGCAAAGGCTGATGTTGAGTATGTACAATAGAGAAAAGGGTAAGCTTAAGGAACTTTTGGGTTCAATCCCTGGAAGGCTGATGTTGGTTATATTTCTCTTACTGCTCATTTTATTGATGCTAATTGGAAATTGCAAAAAAGAATTTTGAATTTCAGTTTTATGCCTCCTCCTCATAGTGGTGTTGCATTGTGTGAGAAAATCTATACGTTGTTGACTTCTTGGGGGGTGGAAAAGAAACTTTTTTCTATGACTTTGGACAATGCATCTTCAAATGATAGTTTTGTTATGTTGTTAAAGGGGCAGCTTAACTTGAAGAATGCACTATTAATGAATGGTATATTTTTTCATGTTCGATGTTGTGCTCACATCCTGAATTTGATAGTGCAAGATGGGTTGAAACATATTCATGATTATGTGGGGAAAATTAGGGAAAGTATTAAGTATGTTAGAGGTTCACAAGGGAGGAAAAATAAATTTTTAGATTGTGCTGCTCAAGTTTCTTTAGAGTGTAAAAGGGGCTTGCGTCAAGATGTACCCACTAGATGGAACTCCACATTTCTTATGATTGATAGTGCACTTTATTATCAACGGGCATTTCTGCATTTGCAATTAAGTGATTCTAATTACAAGCATTCTCTCTCTGAAGATGAGTGGCAAAAATTAGAAAAACTTAACAAGTTTCTTAAGGTGTTTTATGATGTGACTTGCTTGTTTTCTGGGACTAAATACACTACTGCAAATCTGTATTTTCCTCAAGTGTTTGTGGTGGAAGATACTTTGAGAAAGGCTAAAATTGATTCAAATACTTTCATGAGATCTATGGCAACTCAAATGATGGAAAAGTTTGATAAGTATTGGAAAGAGTATAGTTTGATCCTTGCAATTGCTATAATATTGGATCCTAGATATAAAATGCAGTTTGTGGAATTTTGTTATAAAAGGTTGTATGGTTCAAATTCCCAAGAAATGGCCAAAGTTCGTGAGATGTTGTATACACTCTTTGATTTATACATGCAAACACATTCTACGTCTGAAATCAGTTACTGGTACATCAAGTACCTCAAATGGTGTTCATTCTCATATTGATGACATGATTTCTAAGGAATGCATGGATATTATGAAGGTAAAAAGCTATTTATTTTGTTCATAATACATAAAATTTCAGTTTACATTTCACTATGGGCTGATATTAATAATGTTGCTATATTGTTAGGAATTTGATACCTTTGAAAGTGAGAAGTTTACCATTTCTTCTCAAAAGTCACAGTTGGAATTGTATTTGGATGAGCCTAAAGTAGACAGGAAGATAAATTTGAATGTTCTTGATTTTTGGAAAGCAAACCAATTCTGATATCCTGAACTATCTATTTTGGCTCGTGATGTACTTTCTATTCCAATATCTACAGTCGCATCCGAGGCATCATTTAGTGTCGGTGGTGGAGTGCTTGATCAGTATCGTAGTGCTCTCATACCTGAAAATGTTGAGGCACTAATTTGTACACGAGATTGGATATTTGGTGACCAAGGTATATTTCCCATAATCTTATTCATTGTATTTGTTTCTTTTTATCATCATCTAAAGTCTTATGGTTTGAATTGCAGAAAATTCCACTTTAGCACCCAACTTGGAAGAACTGACTGAGGATATTAGTCGGATGGACATAAATCCCTCCCAATCTGCCGAGTGCTCTAATACCATCATTAACAATAGTTGCTGAATATTTGAGTTGGGAATGTGATGTTGTATTTTATGTTGTAATTTAATCAAGGTTTTTTTGTTTATGTTTTATTTGGATTTTAGAGTGACTTTGAAGTTTTTAATTTTATTGTCATTTTGGAACGTTTGATTTGGCAGAATATTTGAGATGGTTGTTAGAATTTAAATTTGAAGCAAGCAGGTTATTAAACAGGTAGGTTACATGTTTATGACCTAACCCAAGCAAGTTAGTAAACATGTTATTAAACAGGGTAGGTTACCTGTTTATGACCTAACCCAACCTGTTTAGTAAACGGGCTACAAATGGGTCGTGTCGTGTCAACCCGTTTATTAGGGGTGGGCATCGGGACCGGAAAACCGGAACACAGACCCGAACCCGTGACCAAAAAAGTCAACAAACTGGTTGACCAAAAAAGTCAACAAACCGGTTGACCAAAAAAGTCAACAAACTGGACCGGACCGGACCGAACCGGTTCCACCGGTCCGGTTTCGGTTTTACACTACACCGCACCGGACCGGTCATATTTTTTTTATTTTTTTTTACAAATTTTTAAAATATAATCTCATATTTTAAATGTTATAATCACTATTTTTCCAAGTTCAACTTCAAAAAATTTCTAAATGTATGAATTGGATTATTTGTTAATTTTTAAGCCAAAAAAATAAGTTATTTATTATAAATTTTTAATTAAAAAAAATAAAAAATAAATATATTTTTAAAAAAAAAAATTAAAATAATAATAAATTAATAAACCGGTTCAAAGGGAAGGGTAAAGGGTTAGAGCCGAACCGGCCGGTTTTTGAATTTTTTTTTGCTTAAACCGGACCGAACCGGACCGGTTAAATAATACCGATTTCGTTCCGGTTTGCCAGATGAAAGGGACCGAACCGGACCGGGCCCACCCCTACCGTTTATAAACAGGTTGGGTTTGGATTTGCATTTCCTAACACGATTAATAAATGGGTCGTGTTTGGGTTGGGGTTTCCTGACACGTTTAAAAGTTTGACACGATACGAACTCGACACGACACGACCCATTGCCAACCCTACCAACTATACATTTCAGATCTATTACAATTCTAAATCCGATAAAAACACATTGAAACATTATCACTTCCTTCCCAAGGCATCGTATTAAGAAAACCATCCGAAGGGCCTGGACAAACTCCAACGGGCCTGGGCAAAATAAATCAATCTTCGACGGGCCTGGGTAAACTTCGACGGGCTTGGGCAAAATAAATAAATCTTCAAAGGGCCTGGGCAAAATAAATCAATCTCCGAAGGGCCTGGGCAAAATAAATTCTCAAACATAAAACCCACAACCGGGAGGTACCTAAGGTAGTGCTAATAACACTCAAATTAACATTCTAAGTACCTCATACAAAATCAACAAAGATAGCACTTTCTCAATTAATGCAAATCTACACTCAAGATATTCAAATGTATCCAAACCCAAATATACAACACAAATACTTCATAATATATCAAATCTATTAATCAAATATATAATATATTTCAAATGAATCATTAAAACAATATACAAAAACTTTCCACGCTTGATCAACTGGGCCCTGCGGAGCCTACGACCTCCGTTTTACGATCCAAACGTTCCTATGGATTCTTCAAGGTTTAGGAAACATGTCCTACAAGTTTGGTCCAGATCGGACGGTCGGATCGCTCACGATCGCACGATTTTGACGGTTATCGTAAAACACAAACTTTAAGTTATTGAATCGGAACATCCGGGCTCCGATTCACGATCCGTCGAATCCTACACGATCCTAGGAATACCTAGATCAACATATATTAATTTGGAAGTGATCCAACGGTTCTAACATATCGAACCTGGATAACACACGATATATAAAATCCGTTCGGGTTCAAACGTTATCCGAATTGAGATCCGCGAATTCCTACGCGCTTGTGACAACTAGGAGATCGCATTGGGACAAAATTCCCCTCTGATACAGTGCCCACGCGCTGCCACACGGGCTGGCAGCGCGTGGGTGTCCAAAGCGAAATTGCATCGCCGGAAAATCTCAGAATCTTGGGCCAAGACTCCTACCCTAGGTAATACCCCTAATTTGAAGCCATTTTTGTTCTTGGACATACCTCAAAAAGTCGACGGAAGTGGCTAAAAATTGAGGTCGAAACCGGCAAATTTTTCTATCGCTTATTTAACCAGTTAAATGCAGAAATTTCTCAAACCTAACACAACCAGCAGCTAGTACGTCTCGAGAGGTTGAGAAAGCATACTTGGATCGACGGAAATGGTGGTCGAAGGCGTCCGAACGAGCTCTTTGAATTTTGGGTTAAGACCGGTCGGATTTTTGCATTTTCCGGCGATCACAGGTGATTCCAGCGGCTGAGATCGGTCATGATGGGAAGAGGGAGGTGGCCCGGTTCTTTTGGGACCGGTGCCACCCCAAGTGGTGGGCGGATGCGGTGGTGGTGGCCCAAAACCCCCGGCGGTTGACAGGAACAGAGGGGTGTTTTTTGTGCGCAGGGAGAGGAGGAAGGAGATGAAAAAAAAGAAAAAGAAAAATATTAAAACCGCCCGGTACTGTAGCACGGTACTGTTGCTACAGTAACAATTTAAAAAAAAATTCCATATGCGTCCCTTTCGTTTCCAGGCTTTTCCTCCTTCGTTACAACTCGGAATTGGGCATGCCACATGTCTACGAACTTATATCGACGAGCTCTACGCAACGGTACCACTCATTTTCCCAAAATCCTTTCGGATTAAAAAGTGACCAAAATACCCCTATCTCCAAGGGTAAAATTGTAATTTCAATTAAATAATTTAAATGGATAATTAAATTTGGAGTCAGGGTGTTACAACTAGTACCTTATTTTCAAACTTGAAAAGTTAATTTTTCTTGAAGTCAAGTCATCATCCAATTAAATGTCTCTTTGGCCATAAGCTAAAAGTTGAGTACCGAACTTAATCAAATGTCTCTTTGGCATTGCCATCTGAGTATTGGTCTTCGCTAATCACTCTGGATGCTACCCCTCTGTTAACGCCAAGAACAGATAATCATCACACAAATTTTCAGCTAAAAAAAAGATAAAAAAGGGGATAAACTGTCCCCCAGCTAGCCCTTAGCATTAATTTGTTGCCTTCATTATTGAGCAACTGCTGGATTTGAGCTGAATTTATCTAGATACGGTATAGTATACAATCTCCATATAAATGTTTTGCAAATCCATAGCTTTGATCGGGTTTTAGACAACTGATCTAGATTTACATTATATTTAAAGTTTGTACTTGTGTAGCTTAATTAGCCAAGTTGGCTAGCGCAGATGTGCTCCCCCCTCTGCACCTAAGTTCAAATCCCCTACCCCATAGTTTAGATTAGACTAAAGTAGACTATCGTTTGTATAAAAAAAAAAAGAAAAAAAAAGTTTGTACTTGGGTAGATTCCTTTTGCCTTTCACAATTAGCAGCAACTATTCTCATGACCTGAAGAATTTGCTTTTTGTATTGCCATTGATCTTGATCGGTTTGAATTGTCCTTGTGTTTGATAATGCTGAGAGCAATTTTGTTTTATTTTAAAAAAACAAGCGATAATCAAAATTAATCTAATCTACAGGGATGGGGACTCGAAACTTCGGTGCAAAGAGATTGGCACACTGTCCCCGACCAACTGGCCTAATTCACGTCTGTGCTGAAAGAGCAATTAATGTTAACACATTTGTATATTATGGCTCAATGTAGTTTATTGAAGCAAGAAACTGGTAAAAAGTAAATAATGCATAAACAGAACACCGGCTAACATGTTAGTTGAGATCCAAGTTATTTGGGATTTTTTTTTTGGTGAATAACCTTTGAAGTTGTATTGGTTCTATATGTAAGTCTTACAACCCAAAAGAAGGATACAGAAAACAAACCCAGGTGAAAATAATCAACATATTTTTAGTGTGGTAGAGCTTCGAATTACATATTGCAGGAGTTTTTTTTTTCTTGAAGTGAGTTACTCTGCATGTCTACTAAGACTACAATTGTTTAAAAACATTTAAAATAAAAATAAAATTCTAATTATTTGTTAAATTGTAATTAACATTTAATCTTCTTCAACCTTTTGCTTTAACTCTAGAGTAGCAATAACTTTCCATTCTCTATTATTTTAATGGACATTAGTTGGAAGAAAAAAACCAGCATCAAAGTCGCAAGTAAAACCAGAAGGAATATGTTTCCCCTCGCGTTTCGAGCACGTAGAAGGCCAACGTTCACCTTGCTTTCCACATATTGGACAATCCTTGAGAA
This sequence comes from Prunus fruticosa, assembly GCA_018703695.1. Taxonomy (NCBI): domain Eukaryota; kingdom Viridiplantae; phylum Streptophyta; class Magnoliopsida; order Rosales; family Rosaceae; genus Prunus; species Prunus fruticosa. Next base: position 45,425,944 of record CM031918.1, on the reverse strand, counting down.
CTGCACATCCTATGCTTAGGTCACAATCAGCACAACATGAGTCTCTAAGGAGGCAGCAACAAATACTACAAACAACCATACAACTCTCGCCAATATTTGCGTTCTTTGGGGCATCGTACTTGTAAGGGCATAGTTGGGAAATGTGATCACCCACATGTAAACAATACTTACATTCACCTGTTGTTAAATACAATAAAAGCTATAAAAATACATTTATTGTTATTATTTTATGAAAGACAATGAATGAAGATGATAAAACCCAAAAATCAGTATTGTGAGCACATTACATAGGATAACAACAAATACATAGATATTATGTCTTAAGAGATAAAAAAAAAAAAAAAAAAAAAAGACTATGTCTAAATAGAGAAGTTGCTGGTGCATTTTGTTTTTTGTTTTTTTTTGGCTCCTAAAATCAATAAATCAATGCTGGTGCTTTGACTTGTATACCAATGGCCTCAGGTTTGAACCCCCATGACATCTTGGTAGTGTGTGTGAGAAATTCACATATACTTGTAGGTTAGACTATCACTTGTATAAAAATAAAAATGAAAATTCAAAAGCATACCAATAAAACTCCTAAGTTTTTCCTTTGTTATTTCTTCAGACTCTGATTCTTCAATCTTGCTCCCTATATCCAGGCAATTACATTGTTAAATACAAAAAGAAAGAAAAAAGAGTGATGATGTCAAAGAAGTTCAAAATAAATACATAGATATTATGTCAAGAGAGAAAAAGATGAATATATATATATATATATGAATAGAGAATAAGTTGCAAGCGCATTTTTTTCTGTCCCTAAAATCAAAAGCTTACCAAGAAGATTAGAGGGAGGAGGGAGGAGGCTATCACTTACCAATAAAATTGTTAGACTATCACTTCTATTTAATAAAAAAAATTCAAAAGCATACCAATTTCTTCATCCTTTAATTCTTCATCCTCTGATTCTTCATCCTCTGATTCTTCTTCTGATTCTTCTTCTGATTCTTCATCCTCGGATTCTTCAGTCTCTGATTCTTCGGGCTTGCCCCCTGCTCACAAAAAATTACATTGTTAAATAAAAAAGGAAAAAAGAAAAGAAAAATGGGTGATAATCTTCCTCACAAACCCTAAAAACGAATTTCATATAATCTTCCTCACAAACCCAAAAAACAAAAATCAAGAGCACAAAGGAGCACTAGAACATAAGGTAAAAATATAATTTTCCATACACAAAAGGCGAGGCATAAAATTTAAAGCCCAAGTAATTAAATTGCAAATAGTCTTGGTCACCCTTGAATTAAAAGAAAAGGCATATATACCGATTATTAGCATATCGCAGTTGAGGGGGATCATAGCTGGCGAGAAAAGGTTCTTCACGCCGTCGTCCTTAGCAAGCACCTCCGACTCGGAATCGAATTTCAGGCACTCCAAAGATGAGACGTTGTCCATGGCTGTGTAGAGCTTGGTGTTTGGCTTTGCGGTTGTGAGAGAAAGAAACAACAGGAGGTTTGAGTTTAGGGTGAATTATGAGAGAAAGAAAGAATGCGTTTCGTACTAGAGCAGGAATATAGGCGGTTTGGCTTGATTGAATAACCAAATATTATTTTTTCCATTTCAGTCTTGATTTAAATAATAAATTATCATTAAAAACTAGGGCAGGAATATTTTGTGTCCAAATAAAGGAATTTAATTAATGCTGCAAAATCAAGTGTTTCTTACCAATTTTGCAAAACTCAAGTAGGAACAAATCCTGGTAAACCTTGCTACACCAGAAAATGCTCGGTCTCGAGGCTCTTATTTTTCAGTTCTTCTCTTATATATAGCTGGGGTTTGGTACAAGATTTGATAAAAAAAGTTATCCATGTTTTTTTGTCTCCCCATCTTATAGTTTTTTTCTCCTTATTTTGCATGTACGGTTCCTAATGGAAATTATTTTCAATTAATTTCCTGTTTTGTTGACTTCTTTTTTGACTAACAAAATAGTAAGATTTCTATTGATTTCTTGAGGTTCAAGCATGGAAAGTTTTAGTGATTCTTTTACTTCCTAAAAGAACAACTCTACTTTTATAAAAGGATGGCTTTCGCTCGTGGAACTTTTTCAAACTTACAAAACAACTTATCTTTCTGTTTCATCAACAAACTGGTAATCGGAGCCTGGTTGAACTTTTGTTTTGCATTATGGCTGATGCATACTCGGAGAAAATCAGCCAAGAGTTGAAGGTTTGTGAGATTACCGCTATTCTTTTTTCTATCATACGTACTTTTTTTAGTTAAATTTATCATATGTATTTATGCGTCCATTTATCTTAAACCCAAATTCTACGTACCCTCCCTGTTAACTCATATAAGAAAATTAATTAAATATATTATTTCCTATCCCTTCGCTTTCCCAGCCCTTCAACTTAATACCATCAATCTTCGAGCAAAGCTTGGACCTCCTCATCAATAGAACTTTGTCTGCATTGCCATTCAAGCTGAATTTTTCTTTCAAAACTTGGACCAATTGGGGTTAAACTTTGAACCATGGCTTGTTCGATTTTGTGGTCTCCAAATTTGTCGTAATCAATAGCAGGATAATTCAATCTAAATTTAGCACATATAAATGTTTTATATTTTTGTTGCTTCACATGTACTCTCCTTTGGTTGTTGTTTTAGTTGATTTATCTGTTTGCGATTTTCAATGATGCTTCAATTCAGTGGCGGTTCCGGGATTTGAAAGTCGACCGGGCAAAACTTAGGCAATAAACTTGACGGTACGAGTGAATTTCATTAATAAACATAAAAAGATACACAAAGTGAGGGGGGACGTAATGAGCCTTACCCTCAAATGCATCTATATCTACAAGTACAAAAACTAAAAGTAAATGCAATGCAATACAGAACAACACTATTTAAATCTAAAATTTAACCCTATGAGGCTTAGAACTCTTAAATTCCTCAATTATAGATGCATTGTCAATAGTATTGGCAAACTCTCTTTCAATGTGGAGGATCATACAATCAACAAGAAATTCATCACATATGGTGCTTCGAAGTCGATTCTTGATAATTTTCATACATGAGAAAGCTCGTTCCGTTGTTGCTCTAGAAATAGGAAGAGTCAACACCAACCGAATCAACCTGTCAATCAAATAGTAGTTTTCCCCCAAAGTTGATTCCACCAATTGACTCTTTGACTCTCAACTTTTTCAATTTGAGGCTCAACAATGGGAGACTCGGGAAGATTTTGCTCATCACAAATTAGAGTAGATAAAGAAGTGCTAGGCATCATATTAGATGATGACCCATCATTCTTTTTTCTTTAAAAACGACAACAAGTTCTTTATTTTCTTGGGGTTCCGATTGTGATCCGAAATGATAACCTATAAATAATATGTAGAAATGATTTTAGTCAAACATGTAAACAACAACAAAATTTATTATCAAACATACCAACACAACATACAAATCAAACATTTCAACAATACCAACAACAAATTAAACATCTCAACAATACCAATAACAAATTAAATATCTCAACAAAATTTCTAAAATCAAATTAAAGAACAAAATTCCTAAACCCTAGAATATTTTCTATTCAAATTAAAGAGTATAAGATAATTAAAAATGAGAGAATGAGTGAAGAATACTTGTTGCCAAGAAGAGAAGTTGCTCCTACAAAGAAGTTGAGAGTTGAATTGATGGTGGCTGAAGCTGAAGGTTGAGGAAGCAGAGTTGAAGTTGAAGTTGGAGACAAGTCGCAAGGAGGATTTCTGTTTATCGAGAAGTTGAAGCTGATCCCTTTGTTTTGTTTGCTGCTGCATATGCTAAGTGAAATGAAATGGGCCGGGCAAGTTACATTATATATTTTTTTTGGTCAAAATTTTGAGCCGGGCATGAGCCCAGCCAGGCCATAGCTGGAACCGCCCCTGCTTCAATTATTGCCAAAAAAAACAGCAAATAGTGTATATGTATATATATACATGCTGAGTTTTTTGTTTTTTTGGGTCTGAAAATACTTCAATAAAAGGCGCAAAGACCGCCAGCAAAAGCAACAAGACAGAAATACAGACAAGATGCAAGCAAACTAGGATCACAAAGAGAGCCTAGACTAAAGCCTGCACCCAAAGTAACCTAATCAAATTACTGAGCAGAGACCTCCACAGGAGGACATGGAAGGCCGTCGGAAAACAAAACACCCACAAGAGACGGTGGTGGCCTTTCAGCCCAACAATCCAGTTGCACCACTCTAGCTCCAATCGCAGCTGCCTTATGAGCGGCGCGATTCAAATGCCTAGGCACCCAATTCCATCTAACGTCGCTAAAGAAGCTTGATAATTTGTCATATCCAATAACGGTTTGACTGTCCAAAGCCCATTATTTGAAGCACCCCTTATACATGAGTTGAATCTAATGTGTGTGTATATATATATACATATACTTGTTGAGGCATATTATCATCTTTTTTTACCCATTTCAAATTTCTTCAGGAAGAAGGATGTGGCACAACAAATGTTGCTTTTATCGCTAATGAAGGGTGTGAAACAATATATATTGGTGTCGATTCGAGGACTACATCTAGTGAGAACAAAGGATTTATATTGGGAGAGGAGTCGCACAAATATTTGCATATGAAGAGTTGCAATGTATTTGCAACTAGGGCGGGAAAAGTCAATAATAGTCGACAAATGTTAGAACATGTGAATGATTACTTCAGCAAACGTGAGGAAATAGTTAATGGCATCCATGGGGCACCAGTAATAGCCAAAGAGCAAACATCAACAGGGAATAGAATTAAGATGTCTACTCTTATGGGTGGCTGGGATGTGCATGAAGTTCCTTATGTATATGAAGTTAGCCGAGATGAATTTAAGCGAGAATCCAAATCCTCGATTAGCAAGGGATTTGCAAGTGGAAGTGGTGGTCCACATGTTTGGAAATACCTGAATCATTGCAATCTGAAAGTCCAGAGTTCAAATGAATTGTTACAGCATTTAATAAGGGCTTTATTATATGCAGCCCTTTTTGATGAATGTAGCGGTGGATATGTGCGTGTGTTTCAGGTAACAAAAACGGACACTATGAAGGTATATGACCGACCGGTTTTGCAAGCGCTTTTTGATGATCATTACGATGCCTTAGCTAAATATCTTTCCAATTCATTGTTCTTCCTCTTTGACACAAATGATTACAAGTATACACATGACATTAATGTGAAAGTGAACAAAGGATTCGAAAGACAGTTTATAAAAAAGAAATATAAGGGGAATGTTGTCATAAAGCGAGGAACACCATACATTGTACGACTGGTACATTTTAACAAACGAATTGATAAACTATATGCGAAGCTGAAACGAAAAACTGGTCAACGTAGTGTGCCTCGCGAATTTCAAGATCTAGAGTCAGTTGAAATTGAAAAAATTGGTAAGGTTCCTATTTTGTGTGGTATGGTAACACTGGAGTTGGTGGGGAAGATACACGACTTGCCTGTAGCAGTTTGATATTCGTCCAGACGTAGCTAATAAAGTTGGTCCAAACAGGCCACCTAAGCCTCCCCTTGTTCAGAAGCCACCCTCATCACCGCCTGCTGAATTGGGAGGAATCGGAGCAACGACTGAAGACTTACTTAGTGCTTCTGCATAGTGAGAGACATACCAACGATTTAGTTAGTTAATAGATTGGAGGATTTATTTTATATATGTGGCATATGGCATATGCCTCTTCAATAGTATTTTATTTTTCTTTATAATCCAATGAAACGTTTGTTGAAAATATATATATATATATCAAACTCATTTTCTTCTGTTTTTTAAACGATTCAATCAACTTATAAAAATATCAAATATTTTACGATTCCAGTTAAATTATTTGCCTTTTTAGATTTTGCATTACATATTAATTTATTTAATTTCAGAATTTAAAATATCTAAGACCATTTTCAATGGAATGGAAGAAGTCATGAATCAAGGAACTTAAGAATTTGAGAATAAGGAATTGGAATCAAATCAAGTACTCCCCCTAGTTGATCTTATTCCTAGTTTGAACGATATTTGATTACGGATTTACCAGAGAACTCCTGTAATTTTGTATTTCATTTGTGTAATTTTGTATTTCATTTGTGTAAGTGGGGAAGTAAGGAATTAGAATCATTCAAATACTCACGTATCTTAAACATATAGAGGAAGAAAGAATTGAAATAGTTCTAATACCCATTATTATGTAGTGGTTTGGAGCAATTGCTTCCTAGGAGAGGTCCTGGACTCGAGTTCTAGCAACCAAAGGCGGCCCTGAGGATGTGCAAGTGGTGCCATTTGACAGGGCCCCCAATTCTTAAGGGCCCCAAAAAAAATTTACATGCATATTATGTATATTAATATTATAGGTATTATATATATACTTGAGCGTGGAAAGTAACACAAAAGTGTGTATTTGGTTGAGTTGGAATTCATACCCTTGATTTTAGTAGGTAAGTTGGGTTCAAGTCCATGTTGTGTCATGCAGTAGTTGTATTTTTACATTTCTACTCTCTTTTTTTATGTTAAGTCATGGCAAATTTTTTTATAAATATTTTCGTAATAGATTTGAGGGCTTTTTTTTAAATTTCGCACATGGCCCTCAAAATCTTAGGACTGACTATGCTAGCATTCATATAATCTATTGTATGTGAATTTAGTATATTATCACTCTTCTCAATAAGAAAAGATTTTATTTTTTTAATAAAAAAGTAAACCTCTACATTCTGGTCCAATTTGCACTCTAAAATCAGATAATCAGTTTTTTTTATTTGAGGCAGACAAGAAAGCCACGAGGCCTAGAACTGAATGAGGCACTCTACCAATCAAGTAATACACGTGGCAACGTGGCAAGCCACTTGCACTGCATGCACAACGACAACGCACAGGCACACCCTCTTTTGCTTCTATTTTTGGGGTTCTTTTGGCTGATTTCATCTTCATCTTTGTTTACCCAGCTGATGCATGAAACTGTGAAAAGTATTTGGAACAGTAAAATAGTAGAAAATTGGCCCCAAAAAGAGTTCGAAAAAACAAAATGGCTGATGCAGCTTATAGCAGGCTAGTCCAAGGAGAGGAGATTATTATTGGAGCTGAAGAAACTAGCAACAATATTAATGGAGGTTGTATTAGGAAGAAGAGTGAGAGACCAAAAGAGCCATGGAAAGGGAAGTATGCTAAAAGCATTTTGTATGCCGGTCTTGATGCCATTGTCACTTGCTTCTCTCTCATTTCCTCTATCTCTGCTAGTCGTATTTCCTCTGGTAAGAACTTTAATTTCCTCTTTGCTTCTATTTGTATGTCTTACAACCCAAAAGAAGGATACAGAAAACAAAACCCAGGTGAAAATAATCAACATATTTTTAGCGTGGTAGAGCTTTTACGAATGTAGACGACCAAGGTGACTATAATAATTAGCATCTACAACTGTGTGTTTGTAGTGGATGTATTGGTGCTTGGATTTGCAAACCTGGTGGCAGATGGGATATCAATGGGGTTTGGAGATTTTATGTCCAGCAGCAGTGAAAAGGATGTCGCCGCCAAAGAACGGGCAGTGACCGAATGGGATGTCGCTAATCACAGTGGCCCTCAGGAGCTGGTGGAGTTGCTTCGGCGATATCAAGCACTTGGGATGGATGTTAACGATGCTACTACGGTACGCTAGATCTTCCTCTAGAACTTAAAGAAATGTTTGAACAAATTTTGAAAAGCCTATGCAATAGAGGGGAAAAAAAGTTGTGGAATTTTGAATCTGATGGGAATGTGATGCTCAACTTGTTTAACATTGTATATGCATTGGGACTAAAATGTAGTAGCTGGAACTCAATTTTCTTTGACTAGGTTGTGAACATTTTCGCCAAATACAATAACATCTTGGTGCATGAGAAGATGATGGCTCATGGAATGCTACAGCCCGATGAAGCAGAAAAGCCATGGAAGAATGGCCTGGTCACATTTGCAGCCTTCCTTGTGTTTGGCAGTGCTCCTCTCCTCTCCTTCATCATCCTCATCCCATTTACGAACAACGACTCGGTTAAGTTTGTTGGTGCTTGTATCTTGTCTGCGCTTGCCCTAGCGCTTCTCGGGGCTGCAAAGGCCAAGATTGCAGGCCAGAACTACGCATTTTCTGTGGCTGTTACTCTCTTCAATGGCGCCATTGCTGCAGCTGCTGCTTATGCCTTGGGGTGGGCACTTAAGAATATAGCTGGCCTAGAAAACTGAAGACCACATGCAAGAAAAAGAGTAGACCGCCTAATTTCAAAAAATTTGGAGGCCTTTGTGTGCCTAGGAATGGATTTATATGCTAGACCGCATATTTGGGCATACGCAGAAGTTATGGGCTGTGAACAATGTGGCCTGCAAATTTCCTTTTCCTTTCTGTTATATTTTTGTCTCGCCCTAAATCCAATGGATAAAAAGCCTACACTATTGACTAAATGTCGAACAATTAATATACAGTAGACTACAAATCCCTGCATAGTTTATTCAAGTGGTTACCAGAATGGTTGGCACCAAAGTTAGCAATTTTCAGCTCTTTACATTTCACATGGGAACAAAAATGTTCTCAGTATACAAGAGTTCGAGTACGCGATTGTGCACAGGCGAGTGACCATAGCATCCTCCTCTACAGTAACCAAAAGAAGTTGGGAAGGAAAATTTGAGTACCTTATTAGACGGACAAAATCAATACATGATGAGTAGAAATGCACCAGAAAGAATAATTACAAGAACCAAGAGTCAAAACTCAGCTTCTTCACTAACATTATTCTGCGATGTACATCACTGCCTGCAAAGGCTAGCTCAAGTAGGCAATAAAGCAAGAATTTATGCAAACAATTAGTTGCCCTCGCTGACGGCTAATTCCAAGGCGTGTTCTGCTTCCTTAAGGAATAATCGAGTGAGTTGCTTCTGCCCTCTTCTATATACAATACTAGCCCACACGTTTCTACTCATCAACTTGTATTGTTGTGTACAGCCACTGCCATTTGTCTCTTGACTGCAGTCAGCAAAAGAAAAGAGAAATCCCAGATTAAATATTGAGTTTCTCTCCCACGATTTTTTGTGTTCAGAAAGGAGACAATTGAAGTTAGAGATAGAAAACTACAACGATCGCGTTGACGCAAAATACAAAATACAAGGGAAATTTGTAGTTTGAATTTAGATCACATCCTTTCTATTTGTAAGAGTGAGCATGTAACTTATGAAGTGCTCTACTTCCAACATCACATAAAAAAACTTAAAATTTCTAAAGTTCCTTCTGATGTTAGAACTGGAAAAAACTAATTTAAAGACAAAGAGTTGGCATATGAAGACAAATTTTTTTTATTTGGAGGATATTTGGTCTATCATATCCTAGAATTTGAATGCACATCAGAAAAATCACTTTACATCTTAGATTGGTAGACACGGGGCAGCCTAAGCTTTCAAAAAGATCAGCAATACTCAACATTGTTTTCAACTTTTAAATGACTAATTTATTGCAGTGAGAAAACAACCATAATGTCAAAAGATGGTACCTTAAACTGTTCTCATCTGTATGCTGGTTTGCACTTTCAACAATATGTGCGTTTTTAAGCAAATTGGTGTCGCTGTCCTCTGTACCAGAAGATTCTAGAAGATCCGTCAACCTTGCACACAAAAATTTGGTTAGGTAGCCAACTATATAACCCTTTTTCTTTTTCTTTGGACAATGGGCGGTAAATAGCCCTTTAGCCCTTGAATTTGTGCAATCATGCCAGTTTCTGATGGATCTCATATTCATGTTACAAGTGGAGGCACGCAGATTTGAGAAGTTTCACAATTACTAAATATGTTGCTAAATTATCAGCAAACTAACATTTGATGATGGTTTCTACTGGTTACCTCACGTTAAGAAGATCAACGAGTAATTGCAAAGCTCCGGAATCACCACAAGCCTCCCATACAGCTGCTCGAACTTCTGAATCAGATGGTTGCCTCCCCCCTCCAGATCTTACAAGCTGCAAATAAAAGATTCAACTTGGGGTAATAATCATGGAGCAAATGATTCAAAACAGACATGCCCATTGTAACTTCACTTTGATATAAATATTTTAAGCATATGTGACAGGTTGCACGGCTTTCATTAACTCTCTTATTGAATCACCACTCTTCCAGAAACATGTTTAAATTTATATTTTTTGAAAGAGTCATAATTTCTCACAATTTCCATTTGGTAATTAATACTTAAGTAAAAGAAGAATGATCTTTCAATATATAATCCTAGATCCCATCCCGAGGAATAACCATTTACATAAACGGTAAAATTTTCAGTTTTCTCAAAGCTTATATTCTTCGAGGCCTGAGCCTTTCGTTGCAAGGTTACTTTTGTTGCTTCAGCCAGCTCTTCACTTTACGATAAACATTAAGTTCTAACATAAACCATTGTAAAGACGAGAATGTAACCTGATAGATCTACAAATTTAGGATTTGACCACTAGATGGTGTGCCATATTAACGAGCACATCTTCAGTTTCAAATTTACTTTTCTTTTCCTCCTCTTTATGAGGTCTTCTTTCTTATTTAAAAAAATAGAAATAATGTTAAGTCATTTCATGTGACCCACAACTTACTGAAACACCATTATGTATATGCTTAGCTAGTAAAAGCTGAAATGGCAAGGTTTTTGATGCAAGAAATTACATACGTAAAGAATATTTACCTCTTCCAGCAGAGATGAAACCTGAAACAGCTCATCCTCCTGCATGGCTATGGTCCTCAAGGCTGTCAAGAAGTTCTCAGGAAAAACCAATCTGTGTAAGTATGTTGGCATCTTGCGCTGACCACTCCAACTATAGCTACAAACACGGTCAAGTTTGCACCTATCATCCCCTTCTTTATTTGAGATGTCTACTGGGAAAAAGCCATGATCCAGTAAACTTCTAGGTAACAGACATCTCATTTCAGCCTTCTGTGAACAACCAGGTTTTTGAATAATATATCACATTTTCTTTGGAAACAAAAAAGTAATTCAGAAATTTCTCCATTGATCCCCTTAAATTTTGACTCGCACTGTTGATTTTCACCTCGAATTAATGAAATTCAAAAGCAAACAATAGCTGACCTGTGCTTCAAGAAGCTGTGATTTTGAGTCAGAGAAGGGAACACTTTGAATTGCTTCCATTGGATAATGGACCTGAATAAACAACCTACCATTAATTATGCATGTACCAAGTCAGCTCAAAGCAATTCATTGACTGTAAATATGGCCCTAGATGGAACAAAATGACAGAAACAGGTATAAAAACTCCACACATGAAACACCAAAGAGTGAAGGTTAAGTTTCTTTGAAACAAGTTTGAAACAACATCACCACTAAGAGTCACTAATTTAACTAACAAAAGAACATTCAAGACAAGGCCACACAAGCTAAATCCAATATAGAGGCATTACCATGAGATAGTCATCTGGATTACCATCAAGGACGAAACCATAGAGATAAAGTAGTTCCTGCATCAAACACAACATAATGGCTCTCACTCAGAAAGTTGATGAAGCTTTTCGTATGATGAAGTGGATGAGAAAAACATGATCTGGGATAGCACTAAGCAGAGACAAAGTAGTTTGAAATAGAGTTTTCCAAACGAGAATGCATGCTCAAAGGATAAAAAAAAAAAGTTCACATGCAATGCAAGAAGTAGCACAAATGAAACACAATTCCAGAATACAAGCAGAGGGCAAAGGCAACCAACCACTTTGAGGATATTATGTTAAGTTACAAGGAAGAAGAGCAAGTCACCAATTAAGAGGTATGCAGAGAAAGCACTACATTCTAAAAGTAAGTTTGGTATCAAATGACAACAGACAATACCTCATTTCCTTTGTTACCATAACTTATAGAAATTTCTCCCTGAATCTGCAAAGGTTGGACAGCTTTCCAATTGAAGGGGAAAAAAGAAGAGGAATATAAGTAAGATAACCAAGCAAATTGAACCAACGAAAAGAAATGAAAACTAGTAAAACTTCATAAGAAATTGTCAAAATGCATATGTGTACACAATGAAACCATTTTGGGATCTCATAACTCAGTTACATAGAAAAAAAGAACAGAAGTGGAGGAACGGAAACAAGTATTGTGAAAATTCAATAGCAACAGTCATGGTTGCATAAAACATGTACGCTATGAAACCAATACGAGATCTTATGATTACCTACAACATAAAAATATTGATTTTCAGCAAGAAAAATGAGCTACGAGCTGCTGATAGAAACAGAATATTACCAGAAAGAAGGTACATAGAAAAAGGAATTCCAGTTGTTGATCCAGTGTCATCAACTTCCCACGTTGCTGCTGCCTTTAGATCTGAACAGCCACATGATTTCAGCTGGTAAGGTATACTGCAAGCATATAAGGAAATGAAGATTCTCTCTCTCTCTCTCTCTCTCTCTTCCCCAACCCCTACCCCCCCTCTCTTCCATCAGTATCCTAAGCTTCATGGTATACTGGTACGTAAAATAAGACAACGAAACAAGTTTAGGCTCCAGTATTCGCTAGAATCAAATGAGTTGAACTACTACAAGGGCTCCATGATTTAGAGGATCACCCTTGACCAAAGGTTACTAAAATATTGTGGATTTCAGAAAAAAAAAAAACTAAAATCTAAAATTTCATAGACTTGATAAGCAACTAGCATACCATGGTTGCAAAAGTCAATGCCAGGAACAAGACCCTCCACCCAGACAGTCTCTTTTTGTTTTGATGTGGATGTCACTCCATTGACGTGAATATCAACCCCTTCAACCTGACATCCTAAATAGAGAAAGCACTACTATTAGTACGAATAGGAACATTTTATATCATGAAATACCAAATCAAGCACCAAGTATCTAATAATTAAAGTATATTGGAAGATTTCTCATAAAGCATCGGCCAAGGATGACTTTACCTTTTTCATCCATTCCATTAACCAACTGTTCCATGCAAATATGAGTAGTAGAAACCTCAGAATTTTTGCCATCTGAAGCACTATCATTTTTGTTTTCTTGAATTTGGGGAAATACATAGGAATAGGGAAGGGGAATGTTTAAAGCACGGGTCCAAAACAAAGAATTTGCCCTAGCATGACAGCCAATTGTGAAGCATAAGGAACAAAGGTGTAGAGCACCATGAACAGACATAATTAAGAAGAGGATTCAATTGAAAAAATCATCAGATTATTCACGAAGATGGTACCTACCAAAGGAAATCTTCAAAGCACACATCTCTGAAAAAGAAGCAACAGGTATTGTATATGATCAGTAACTAATCACAGTAATATTGAAAATGCATATAACTATCGACAATGTTGTTCAACATGTAATTTTAGATAGCATCTATCAAGATTATATGACACAGTATTCACTACTAAGTCAGATAAAAGCTTATTTGCAAAATAAGATGGACAGTCCGCCATCAAATACCAGACTTCAAGAGTTTGGACCATTAAATTTAAAGAGAAGGGTCAGTTCATATAAAAGCAGCACGATCACACAGACACCTGATTACTCTATAATGAAACTACATAGGTCCACCAACTGGAGAGACTCCATGATAAATTGTGGTCCAAAGTCTGAGTATCCAACTTTATGAAAAAAAGATTCTGAATAATGTTTTCACATAATTTCAGCATCAGCAGTTTATTTATTGATCCAAACATTAATTAGGACAAGTCACAAGACAGTACAATCACCACAAGAAAAGATTTGCACAAACCTTTAACTTTATTCTAAGCGTTTACC